>JAQQPU010003954.1:40904-55313 GCA_029168905.1 Artemia sp. Kazakhstan ARC1039 | reverse complement strand
TTCGATGAACAGGTGCTGATCAATGTCTGTGATTAGCCCAATTTTTTCCCACTAATTTTTAGGATGAGATCCATCACCAGATGAGGAGATGAAAAATAATAGCCCAAATCAAGATTAAATTCCCCATAGATTTTGTCCGTATTTTTACACATAATGTCTAACAGAGTTAACACATCACTCGACAAATACAGCTTGCATTAGTCAAACCCATTTTTACACCCTCCCTCTGCCCACACTTTTTTTAGCAAAACTGTATTCATCGGGGGTGCACCTACGATCATGTAGACTGTCGTAAAACGATTCAATCGGAGGAATAGTTTCCTCGGCGAATCTCGACATGGAACAATAATAATTATAAGGATATATGCCCTTGACCGTCAACAAATCATATAAATCATTTGGAAATTGTTGCTTGAGAAGGGGGAAAGCGTTGCAGCCGTCATCGTTTTTCTGCAGCTGAATTAATTCACTCAATGATTTAGAGAAAAAACTGTAGGAATCTAAAAAGCGAATTTTATTCGTGTACTCAACATCGGCTTCAACAAATTTCCACATAAATTCCTAAACAAGCAACTTTTCCGATAATTTAGGAATGATTTTGTAGGAAAAGCTGTCGATCACCCATGCATCATCCACTGTTCCATTTCTTTGAAGATGTGCCATTGCTGGTAGCACATACTTCAGATCTTAGTTAGAGTTATGTATAAAAACCGGAAGAAAGAGTTGCTGTTTAATTTTTAAATTACATGAATTGTGAGCCCACCCCCGAAAGTTACTTTTTCCCTTTGAATTGGGGTCAATAAGGTGATTATGATCCTGGACCGCGTCTTTTGGGGCAAGAACACCTCAACAAACCCAACAAATCGTCCCCTTTTCTAGTGCCAGTTGCTCTTTATCTGATAATGTCATTGGATAGTTGGTGTGACGCAATCGTGAAATTGCGCTGTTTGCTGTTTTTATTAAAGATATCAATAACTTTTCCATACTACCCTCCTCATCCATAGCCAAAAAAACTCTTCCAACTGCATTTTATTATTGGAATCGCGACGGGCATGCGCATAGGAACAAGCAACTTGTTTGTGTTCCTTGACTATATTTGGCCTTGATGGGTCTGATACCTCAACCAGTCTTGATTCACTATCTAAAGATATTTTATCAGCTTGTAGCAGGGAATTTTGGAAATTTTTAAATTGTAAAGTATCTTTGCCTTCTGCCGGCATTTCAATTCGTTGATTCCCATGAATTTTGCAATGCCTCATGTGATCTGAGAATGTTCGCTCAGATGTGAATGGGGAAAGGCACATGGGGCAATAGAATTTCCCCTTTCTTCACACCTTGGGATAAGAGTCGACGTATTGCTGTAACGGGGAAAAAATGACCATAGGAATTTACATCTTTGGGAGGCTTGTAAATAACCCAAACCTAATTTTTAAGATTATCTACCATCGGTGTCCTAACTGAATACAAAACCCCTTTTTATTTGGTTTCTTTTCCCCATTTACTAATTCCGTGTCATACTGGAGAACAACCACCCCCAACCCAAGATTTTCATTTGCTTTTTCAAATATGGTTATTTCTTTCAAGGACACCGGATACTTCCCCTCTAAACAATTAAAATTGATGATTTTTTTTTAATTTTTTATGGGCTGCTGCTAAAAATGCATATTTAAAGCATTGCAGCCCCGTGTCAAATTTGAAACTCTGAACCCCTCCTGTAGCCGACAAATCTGGGTGGCATTTTATTTTTTTACCCCGCCCTCCCCTTAAAATAAAGTTTTTTTAAATCTACTGAGATTCAGATCCATGTGTTCAATGTATAAAATTTTGGACCCACTCCCCCTCTCATTAAACGTGTCCAAAGTCAATATTAATTTATTTACCCAGTTGAAAAAGTTATTCTCAAATTCATTTAGACCAGGGTAAAAAGTCTGGTTGCCAGTTGAAAAATGAAAATAAAAAATATCCCCGGATGTCCCCTTTTGTAAATAAACTTTTTGATTCACTGATGCTTTAACCTCCCCCCCCCCTTGACCCCCCAATTCTGAATCTGAATCTCAATTTGTGCTCGAATTTGGTCAATGTAGCTATGGAGAACATTCACGGTGTCAGTTAAAATAATGCTCCCGTCAAGCACGTTTTCTTCAGGAGGAGATTTTCTTAAAATCTATCCTATATGTTTGTAAGTGACTTAGAGCAGACTCTAACAAATAAAATTCACGTAATTCCGGGGACATGACACTATTTTCATGTCCTGCGCCTATTTGCACAGGACTCAATTCACTAATTATAAAACTATCGTCAAAAATATCCCCGGAAAAGTTAGATCCAACAATTTGCATTGTTGTATTACTACTACTACTACTATTACTAGCAAGAGGTATATCATTAAGCGGAATGGTGGGGGGTGACATAGAATTGTCAATAACACCATCCCCCGTCTGTTCAATTACATTAGATGGAGATGGCATAAAGTCCCCCAGGCTAGTTAGCATGTCTTCCAATGTGTTTGGGGACAATTGATCGAGCCAGACTGTATTGTCCTGTGACGTAATTTCTATATGAGGATCCAGTTCAGTTGCACTACTAACCTCACCTAAATGCTCACGCATGAATCTATCTACCCATTCTGGATCCTCTATCATATCAAAGTCACAAGTTAAATCATCTACGCTAGCCATATTCCCAAAAACATCATTAAGAAAACCTCTATGCCATTCCATATTGTCTAGAACTAATGCTGATGGTTCGTCTCTGAACTCCACTGGAGGTGCTAGAATTGGTTCAGTAAATGCTGATGTTTCATCGCCCAATGGCGGTGGTATTTCATTAATCTATAAAAAAGGGGCTTATTTTTTATGTGAAATAACCATTATTTTTATAAAGTTATTCTTCGTGATCTTCTAAAATCATCTTTTAAAATGTCTCTAACTGTTTCGCCGAAATAATTCCCTAAAATGTCTAAAACGGTTTCGCCCAAATAATCTCTAAACGTAATTTCTGCATGTTCCTTTTGTTTTTGACATCCCTGCACTGTCACTTTTGAAATTACTAAGAAACCCCTTTCCCGTGTTAATCTCTTCATCTCTAAGATCAAAACATCCGGTTATTTGTACCACTTTGTAACGAGCGATTAACATTCATTTTTAGCTGTCAGATTAAAATTCAAATTTTTGACCCTTCTGATGAGTTATTTTGATAAGAGCTAACTACGCACAAAGCTAACTGCAATCATATCTTAGTTTAAGCTTGTTTGTTCAACAGCCAACTGTGAAATAGTGGCTTGTTTATATAGAGTTTGTTTAATGAAATAATGGATTTTTGCATTAGAAAACATCTTGTTAAAAGAGAAATTACAGGTAAGGTTTATAAATCTATAGAAAAGTATGATAAGCTATTTGATACTTCTGCGTTATAACCACTCTTTTATATACTGCTAATTTGGTTAATGCTAATGAAAGAAAATAAAATAGGATTATGATAGAATAGTTTAGAAACAAATTTAAGTTTAGTTTTACTCATCAAAAGTTACACGATTGAGAAAATTTGCCTTATTTTCGAAAATATGGAAAGAAAAAAATATGTACATTTACAAATTCAGACTGCACTTGTACATCTGAAGTCCCTGACAAAAATTTTGATTAATGAATATCAGCTTGCTTTTCATAGTAAGCAATGTTTTTGTTTCTTCGTGATTGAAATCTATTCAGAATGGTTTTACTAGTTCAAGAGGACACAATTTTTCTTTTCAAAGGAAAAGCTTTTAAAAATTTACAAACGATTTAAGAATTAAAGCTTAGGTAAATATCCCCCCCCCCGATGACGAATCTTGTACCGACTTTTATTATTAAAGTAGCCTTCACTGTTATCTTTCTTTTGATTGTTTCAAAAATTATTAAGTTCTTCAAACATTACCCGGAACTTGTCTGTTAAACGAAACACACTCTAGAATTACACTGTGTACGATCTGACAGAAAAACTGATTTCCCTTTGTGGGATTCGGTTATGATTTGCTTGTTCTGAGTGAGAAAAACTACGATGCATGTATATATTAATTGTCTATCGGATATATAGAGATGGTTAGGGGGTTAGGTATTTAATATAATTTGTTCTACGCGGCCTGCTTTCCATATTTTTTTCTACAATATTATCATCATGTTTTGATATATTTCATTAGGATTAAGACAACTTCACTTCTTTGAGTGTGTTTAGTTTAACAGACAAGTTCCCAGTATTCCATTTTGTCAGTGGTGCCGCGTTGAACTTTAGAAATAGGAGCTAATTAGTTAACACAAAAATTTAAACATTAAAAATCGGTTGAATATCGAAGACGAATATTCAAAAAAAGTTACTTATTGTTCTAATTGAACCATCCATGTGTTTCAGACGTCGTTCATAAAGAATTAATTAAAAACACTTTTTCTACAAAATAAGTTTTCAAAGAAAACTCAAGCATAGATCTTTTTTTTTATGCAAAGCTTTTAAAACTTTATGTATCTAAATTGCAAAATACTTAAAATCACAGAAAAAAGGAAGAAAGAAGACTCCTAGACATAGCCTAAACCAAAAAATTATTAAGTATATGAAGGGGGTCTTCCTCTAGTCAATATCTCACCCCTTTACGCTAAAGTTTTTTTAGCACTTTCAAAAGAGGTATCTATTCTAATTAACCGGTCTTTGTGATTCAAGAGTTCGTGATTTGAACAAAATTCGAACTTTAGCGTAAAGAGCGAGGTATTGACTAGGGGTAAATTCCTTAATACATGTGATAAAAACATATAAATATAGAAGTTTCGTTATGTAAGTTAATTCGTAACTCAATTTTGAGAAAAGCCATTTAGCCAACAAATTTGTAAACATGCTCTTAATCAAATAGTGAGAAGACATCCCTTTTCAGGTAGAAGAACGCAAAGCGATTTGATTATTTTATTGGTGAAACTACCCACCCTGTTTGAATATTAACATCCCTTTTCAAGTAGAAGGATGAAAAGCGATTTGATTATTTTATAGCGAAACTGACTGGCCCTGTTTTGAATATTTACCGAAATTTGAAGAAAAAAAAAACAGGGACTTTTTAATTATAATAGGAGGCTTTTTTGAAAGTGCTAACAGCTTTAGAGTAAAGAGCATGATATTAAGGAGGGGATGACCCTTCATATCCGGATTAAATCTGCCGACACTAATATGCAAATTCTATTTTAATTTTTCATATACAATGAGCCAAAATCGAAGTGAACCTGCCTCTTTTTTGAATATTTACTAAAATTGAAACACATGGACTGTTTAATTAACATAGGAAGCTTTTTAAAAGAGCCAAGAGCACGGTGAAAAAAAGCGTAAGGAAGGAAGGTAAAGGAAATTCTTCCTTAACTTAATGGCGAGACAAAAATAGATTTCTTTTTTTATTATAATATAAGAAAATTTTACTCACCAGAATTCGCTTAAGAGATTCCATATCTCGGTCAATGTAAATGATTGTAAATTATAGATATTGATGGAACGAATGAAGTATTCAAACTGTATAAAATTATAATTTGAAACTTGAATTTATACAAAAAAATAACTGAATATATTAACACCTAAGCAAGACACACTGGTTTTCTGACACGGATTTACTCTAAAAGGCATGTATACCATATATATCATGAAGTAGAAATCTAGTCTACGTAAATTATGTCAGAAACTTGTCCTTCATAACATATTACGCAATTCCCAACTAGCACAAGACGTACCAGAAGTATAATATCATGTGAGGGAGTTCTGAATCTCTTTGAAAAGGTGTAGAGGCGTGAGCAAATAACAAGGAGATTCCTAGGGGCGTGAGCAAAGTATAAGTTAGCATACTACTGACCTCTTAATCACAAAGGCCGTTAATTAGAATAAATAGCTCTTATGAAAGTACTAAAAAATCTTTGGCTTAAAGAGCGAGGTATTGACTAGGGGGGGGCCAATCATATACGGAATATTTTCTGTTCGGTTTAAGTTTTGATGTTGCTCCTTACTTTCAGTTGAAAAACTTGTTTTTTTTATTTAATTTCTGATCTTTTTTTAAATAATGCTGGGAAATCTGGCACCCCCTTCATAGCAATGTCCCTTCCCACATGAAAACTTTCTCCATGTGAAGATCCCCCCACACAACCCCTACCCATCCCCACCCCACTACCAGAAAAAATCCCCCTGAAAACGTCGGTATACTTCCCAATAACTAATACTATATGTTAACCTTTGGTAAAGTTCATAACTTTCAGCCCTCCCCCCAGGGATTTTGGAAGATTAAGTCATCCAAAAAGACATAGTTATCATATTTTCGACCATGTTGAACAAAATGGATATCTCAAAACTTTGATCGGGTGACTTTGGGAAAAAATGAGCGTGGGAGGAGGCCTAGAGGCCCTCCGTATTTTGGTCTCTTAAAAAGGGCACTAGAGATTTTAATTCCCGTTCCAATAAGCCCTCCCGTGATATTCTAGAACAGCTGGATCGATACAATCACCCCTGGGGAAAAAAACAAACAAAAAACAAATAAACACGTATCCGTGATCTTTCTTCTGGCAAAAAGTACAAAATTCCACATTTTTGCAGATAGGAGTTTGAAACCTCTAAAAAAGGGTTCTCTGATACGCTGAATCTGATGGTGTGATTTTCATTAAGGTTCTGAATGGTAGGAATAAACTTGATGAATCTTACATATTTGAAATCAGCATTAAAATCTGATTCTTTTGATGTATCTATTGGTATCAAAACCCCGTTTTTTAGAGTTTCGGTCACTACTGAGCCGGGTCGCTCCTTACTTGTAGTTTGTTACCACGAACTATTTGATCACTCCACCAGATTCAGCAAATCAGAAAACCCTACTGTAGAAGTTAGAAGCTCCTATATACAAAAATGTTTAATTTACCATTTTTGCCAGAAGAAAGATCACAGTTGCGTGTTTATTTGCTGTTTTGAACGGAAGTTAAAAGTTCCAGTGCCCTTTTTAAGTGATTAAATAAAAAAACAAGTTTTTTTAACAGAAAGTAAGGAGCAACATTAAAACTTATAACGAACAGAAATTATTCCGTATATGAAAGGAGCTGTCCCCTCCTCAACGCCTCGCTTTTTACGCTAAAGTTTTTTATTGTTTCATAAAATAAAGTTGTGAGACAGAAAGCGTAATAAGGGAGGTGGATTTCCACCTTTGTTTGACTAGCAGCTGGACACCCTCATAGAAGACTAAAAGGGCAAAGCAGACCTTCTTGGCAAGCAATTTGCAAGAGTCTTTACTCAAGAACCAGAACCCATTCCCTCGACCAGCAGCACAAACGATCACGAGCTGATCTCCAGTATCAGCATAACTAGTAGCCAAGAAACTGAAGGCTATAAACACGACAAAATCCCTAGGGCCGGATAAACTGCATCCAAGGGTTCTAAGAGAGACAGCTGACTTAACCGCTCGTCCGTTAACAATTATATTCCAGAAATCGTTGGATAAAGGCGAACTGCCAAGTGTCTGGAAGAACGCAGTCGTGTCACCTATCTTCAAATCTGGCAAAAGGGAGATTCCGTCAAATTACCGTCCGATCAGTCTCACTAGTATTCCCTGCAAGATTCATGAGTCTATAATATCTTATCATATTCTCGTCTATCTAAAAAGCAAACGAATTCTTACTGATAAACAGTTTGGTTTTCTTAAAAAACGATCTGCAAAATTAATATGCTCTAAGCCGTGGAAGACTGGAAGACCTCCCTTGATAAGGGACTTGAAACAGATGTTATCTACCTGGATCTACAGAAGGGTTTTGACGAAGTGCCCCATAAGCGTCTACTTCTCAAGTTTGCAAAATATGGCCTGGATGGAGGGCAAATACTTGCCTGGACAACAATATTCCTAACGGGGCGCAAGCAAGTCATTGCTGTAGAAGGTCAGATAGGCCAAATAGAATTTGACGTTATCAGTGGTGTCCCACAGGGATCTCTCTTAATTCCCCTTCTGTTCAACCTTTATATAAACGACCTAGTTGATGATATTGACTCAATAATACTGCTGTACGCGATAGAAACCAAGCTATATCGTATCATCATGTAACCTGAAGACTCTGCAAAACTCCAAGAAGATCTCGACCATATTAGCGCCTGGATGAAGACTTGGCTGATGGAAATTAATATCCCGAAAAGCCGCCCCTTGACCCTCGGAGCTGAATGTTCATCTCCATCATACAGCATTGAGCACACACCTACCAGCACTCTCATACAGATTTCTAAGGGGTGATATGATCGAGCTGTACAAGCTATGCCATGGCTGCTATTAGAACGTTCCCGGAGAAACACTGCTGGTCTTTAACGAAAATGAAATAACAAAAAACAAGTTTTTTTTAACTAAAAGTAAGGAACGACGTTAAAACTTAAAACGAACAGAAATTATTCCGTATATGAAAGGGGATGTACCCTCCTCAACGCCTCGCTCTTTACGCTAAAGTTTTTTATTGTTAAAAAAATAGAGTTGTGAGAAAGTCAAACTTTAGCGCAAAGAGCGAGGCGTTGAGGAGGGCACATCCCCTTTCATATACGGAATAATTTCTGTTCGTTTTAAGTTTTAACGTCGTTCCTTACTTTCAGTTAAAAAAACTTGTTTTTTTTATTTAATTTTTGAACGTTTTGAATTAATGCAGGTTTTGATTTTGGCTCACCGTGCATGAATAATTAAAACAAAATTTGCACATTAGTTTTACTTTTTTTTCGTTAAATGGCTTCCTCGAAGCTTGTTTAATTTTATTTACGAACGTTTTTATTAGTAATAAATATACGTAACTTAAGAATTAACTCACGTAACGAACTTCTATATTCATATATTATTAATACGTATATTAGGGGGTTTGCCCCTTAGTCAATACCTCTCTCTTTTCGCTAAAGTTCGAATTTTTTTCAAATTCTTTAAAAATGACCCCTTAATCACAAACGCCGTTAATTAGAATAAATAGCTCTTATGAAAGTACTAAAAAATCTTTGGCTGAAACAGCGAGATATTGACTAGGGAGAGCCTAATCATATACGGAATATTTTCTGTTCGTTTTAAGTTTTGATGTTACTCCTTACTTTCAGTTGAAAAACTTGTTTGTTTTTAATTTAATTCCTGATCTTTTTTTAAATAATGCTGGGAAATCCGGCGCCCCCTTCATAGCAATGTCCCTTCCCACATAAGAACTTCCTCCATGTGAAAATCCTCCCACATAACCCCGACCCATCCCCACCCCACTACCAGAAAAAATTCCGCTGAAAACGTCTGTTTACTTCCCAATAACTAATACTATATGTTAACCTTGGGTAAAGTTCATAACTTTCAGTCCTCCCCCAAGGGACTTTGGGGGATTAAGTCATCCTAAAAGACATAGTTATCATATTTTCGACCATGTTGAACAAAATGGATATCTCAAAATTTTGATCGGATGACTTTGGGAAAAAAATGAGCCTGGGAGGAGGCCTAGGGGCCCTCCATTTTTTGGTCACTTAAAAAGGGCAGTAGAGATTTTAATTTCCGTTCCAATAAGCCCTCCCGTGATATTCTAGAACAACTGGGTCGATACAATCACCCCTGGGGAAAAAACCAACAAAAAAACAAACACGCATCCGTGATCTTTCTTCTGGCAAAAAGTACAAAATTCCACATTTTTGCAGATAGGAGCTTGAAACCTCTACAGTAGGGTTCTCTGATACGCTGAATCTGATGGTGTGATTTTCATAAATTAAAACAAGTTTTTTTTAACAGAAATTAAGGAGCGACATTAAATTAAAATTAAGGAGCGACATTATAACGAACAGAAATTATTCCGTATATGAAAGAAGCTGTCCCCTCCTCAACGCCTCGCTTTTTACGCTAAAGTTTTTTTATTGTTTAAAAAATAAAGTTTTGAGACAGAGTCAAACTTTAGCGTAAAGAGCGAGGTGTTGAGGAGGGGACATGAACGTGGGAGGGGGCCAAGTTGCACTTCAGTTTTTTGGGTTGCTTAAAAATGGCACTAGAACTTTTTATTTCCCTTCGAATGAGCCCTCTCGCGATATTATAGGATTACTGGATCGATACGATCACCCCTGGNCGGAATAATTTCTGTTCGTTTTAAGTTTTAACGTCGTTCCTTACTTTCAGTTAAAAAAACTTTTTTTTTATTTAATTTTTGAACGTTTTTGAATTAATGCAGGTTTTGATTTTGGCTCACCGTGCATGAATAATTAAAACAAAATTTGCACATTAGTTTTACTTTTTTTTCGTTAAATGGCTTCCTCGAAGCTTGTTTAATTTTATTTACGAACGTTTTTATTAGTAATAAATATACGTAACTTAAGAATTAACTCACGTAACGAACTTCTATATTCATATATTATTAATACGTATATTAGGGGGTTTGCCCCTTAGTCAATACCTCTCTCTTTTCGCTAAAGTTCGAATTTTTTTCAAATTCTTTAAAAATGACCCCTTAATCACAAACGCCGTTAATTAGAATAAATAGCTCTTATGAAAGTACTAAAAAATCTTTGGCTGAAACAGCGAGATATTGACTAGGGAGAGCCTAATCATATACGGAATATTTTCTGTTCGTTTTAAGTTTTGATGTTACTCCTTACTTTCAGTTGAAAAACTTGTTTGTTTTTAATTTAATTCCTGATCTTTTTTTAAATAATGCTGGGAAATCCGGCGCCCCCTTCATAGCAATGTCCCTTCCCACATAAGAACTTCCTCCATGTGAAAATCCTCCCACATAACCCCGACCCATCCCCACCCCACTACCAGAAAAAATTCCGCTGAAAACGTCTGTTTACTTCCCAATAACTAATACTATATGTTAACCTTGGGCAAAGTTCATAACTTTCAGTCCTCCCCCAAGGGACTTTGGGGGATTAAGTCATCCTAAAAGACATAGTTATCATATTTTCGACCATGTTGAACAAAATGGATATCTCAAAATTTTGATCGGATGACTTTGGGAAAAAAATGAGCGTGGGAGGAGGCCTAGGGGCCCTCCATTTTTTGGTCACTTAAAAAGGGCAGTAGAGATTTTAATTTCCGTTCCAATAAGCCCTCCCGTGATATTCTAGAACAACTGGGTCGATACAATCACCCCTGGGGAAAAAACCAACAAAAAAACAAACACGCATCCGTGATCTTTCTTCTGGCAAAAAGTACAAAATTCCACATTTTTGCAGATAGGAGCTTGAAACCTCTACAGTAGGGTTCTCTGATACGCTGAATCTGATGGTGTGATTTTCATAAATTAAAACAAGTTTTTTTTAACAGAAATTAAGGAGCGACATTAAATTAAAATTAAGGAGCGACATTATAACGAACAGAAATTATTCCGTATATGAAAGAAGCTGTCCCCTCCTCAACGCCTCGCTTTTTACGCTAAAGTTTTTTTATTGTTTAAAAAATAAAGTTTTGAGACAGAGTCAAACTTTAGCGTAAAGAGCGAGGTGTTGAGGAGGGGACATGAACGTGGGAGGGGGCCAAGTTGCACTTCAGTTTTTTGGGTTGCTTAAAAATGGCACTAGAACTTTTTATTTCCCTTCGAATGAGCCCTCTCGCGATATTATAGGATTACTGGATCGATACGATCACCCCTGGAAAAAAAAACAAATAAACACGCATCCGTAATCTTTCTTCTGGCAAAAAATACAAAGTTCCACATTTTTTCAGATAGGCACTTGAAACATCTATAGTAGGGTTTGCTGTTTCGCCAGCCCCTTTCATATACGAAATAATTTCTGTTCGTTTTAAGTTTTAAATTTTTGAACGTTTTTGAATTAATGCAGGTTTTGATTTTGGCTCACCGTACATGAATAATTAAATATTAATTTTACTTTTATTTGGTTAAATGGCTTTCTCGAAACTTGTTTAATTTTATTGACGAATATTTTTATTAGGAATAAATATACGTAACTTACGAATTAACTTACGTAACGAACTTCTATATTCATACATTTATAATACGTATATTACGGGGTTCGCCCCCTATTCAATACCCTGCTCTTTAAGCTGAAGTTCAAATTTTGTTTCAATTCTGTAAAAATGACCCTTAATCACAAAGGCCGTTAATTAGAATAAATAGCCCTTATGAAAGTACTAAAAAATCTTCGGCTTAAAGAGCAAGGTATTGACTAGGGGGTGAACCCAATTATATACGTAATATTTTCTGTTCGTTTAAAGTTTTTATGTTGCTCCTTACTTTCAGTTGAAAAACTTGTTTTTTTTATTTAATTTCTGATCTTTTTCTTTAATAATGCTGGGAAATCCGGCGCCCCCTTCATAGCAATGTCCCTTCCCCCATGAAAACTTCCTTCATTTAAAGATCCTCCCATATAAACCCCGACCCCCCCCCCCCCCCCAACCAAAAAAATCCCCCCTGAAAAGGTCTGTATACTTCCCAATAACCAATACTATATATTAAGTTTGGTAAAGTTCATAACTTTCAGCCATCCCCCTGGGTAGTTTGGGGGATTAAGTCATCTTAAAAGACATAGTTATCATATTTTCGACCATGCTGAACAAAATGGCTATCTCAAAATTTTGATCGGATGTCTTTCGGAAAAAATGAGCGTGGGAGGGGGCCTAGTTGCCCTCCATTTTTTTGGTCACTTAAAAAGGGCACTAGAACTTTTAATTTCCGTTTCAATGATTCCTCCCACGATATTTTAGGACCACTGGGTCGATACGATCACCCCTGGAAAAAAAACAAAAAAAAACAAATAAACACGCATCCGTGATCTTTCTTCTGGCAAAAAATGCAAAATTCCACATTTTTGTAGATAGGCACTTGAAACCTCTACAGTAGGGTTCTCTGATATGCTGAATATGATGGTGTGATTTTCATTAAGGTTTTTTAACTTTTTTCTAAAATCAGCAAAATTTTGTCAGGCGCGTAACTTTTGATGGGTAAGACTAAACTTGATGTAACTTATGTATTTGAAATCAGAATTAAATCTGATTCTTTTTATGTATCTATTGGTATCAAAATTCCAATTTTTAGAATTTCGGTTACCATTGAGCCGGGTCGCTCCTTACTTACAGTTCTTTACCACGAACTGTTTGATGATCTACGTTGCCATCCCTTAAAGCTTAAGACTGAAAGGTTCTTCAAAGATGTAGGCAAATGGACCTTTCGAAACCAAGTCGTCGACACCTGGAACTCCCTACCCGAAGAAACTGTTCAAGCACCCTCCATCAGCTCTTTCAAGAACTCGTTTGACAAGATATACGAGAGTCGTACGACTTCAGTAACTTTACAAGATTTATCGAAATTTTTATATTGTTTTTTTCTTGTTTTGTAAGAGGCTCTGGCATACGTTTTTGCATTATATTATTATTATTATTATTATCATTTGCTTTACCTTCTACAAAATACATGAACCAAGCTCGAATCCCAATGTACCAATCCATAAATACATGGGTATTCAACCATGTATCCAACCAGGGAATTAGACCAAACTACTTTTTTGCCCCTTACATTTTATTTCGAAAAACTATTGGTGACAAGGGTCGGAATTACTCCCTTGTGGACTCTATCTTACAGCAATAGAATTTTCAACTAGAAGGAATTTGATGCTAACTATTAGCAGAAACATACTAATTGGGAGAAGAATGAAAAAAAATGAGACCTTTAAATGTAGTCAAAGATTTAAAACGTGATTTCAAACTTCAAAAAAAGCATTTAATTGTATTAAAAATTGTAAAATACAAAAGAGGTCCGAGTTAATACTTAAAAAAGAAATTGCTGATTATTTTAATTTTTCCACAAGGAGTCCACAAGGGAGTCCACAATGGACAAGCCGTGCCATTCAAACCTGGGACCGGCATCTTTTTAGCATAATTGATAAACTTGATTACGTCACAAGTTAGGTAGCAGAGACTCCTGCTTTGGTGAAAGAGTGTTGTGACGGAGTACAGAGCGAGTTTTGAGCTGTATAAATAAAGAAAAACTCAATGATAAATCCTGGCCTCCGCTGAATAACGAGTCAGAAACAGTGGGTCTTGTGGACTCCCAATGGAGTCCCTTGTGGACTCTAGACCAAACGTACTACATGGGCCACCACATCTTTTACAATGTTAGCATTTTTAAATAGTAAATCTAACGTGGACACCCGCAGGGGGGGGGGGGCGGGCAAGGGGGCCCTGGAATTTACACCAGAGTAGGAAGAAAATAGAAGTTGATTTATTTATTCTTGTTTAGAATCAATTCAGAATTTAATTCAATTCTTAGATCTTAGTTTAACGCAATAGAGGTCATTATTTATCTATCTAAGGGAGACCAACACCGGAACCCGATTTAGGGTATAGAGTAAATACTCTCAAGGGCATACTTATGCCCTAGCAATAGTTCTACAAGCTTGATAAAGCTTACCGTATTTTGGAATTAATAAACAAAGAAAGTTTTATATATATATATA
>JAQQPU010003954.1:28002-40557 GCA_029168905.1 Artemia sp. Kazakhstan ARC1039 | reverse complement strand
GTTTGGTCTTGGTTTTTGCTCATACTCTGTCAAGCTAAAAACGTAAGTCTAATTTTTTTAATCTTTTCCTTAATTTTTAAGCTATAATCTTAGTTAAGGGGTAAGATTCTAATTTTTCTTAAGTCTATAATGATTATCATGTGTCAATTCCTTTGGTTGTATTCTATAAGGTCTTACACTATTAGGAAGTTTTTTTGCTCTTCTTTCATAATAATGAAACTTAACTTTCAGCTTAAACCTGAACGGGAATTTAGTCAAGATACCAGAATTTGTTAATTAAAAACATTGATCTTTTAATAAATCAACAAATAATTAATAATTAATCAACAAATAATTCTAAATAAACTATAAATAAATTGCTTAAATTATAGAATCACATTTTTGTACCACTCACTGTTTGAAATATGACCAGCCTAAAGGTATCATGATCAGTAAGGTGGTTTTTTTTTTTTTTTTTTTTTTTTTTTTTTTTTTTTTTTGTTTTTTTTTTTTTTAGTTAGTTAAGAAAATTTCCAGATAATTCGCTATTCTCCCGTAATTTTTTAGCTGCCATATACCTAGAAAGAATTGCTTTCTAATGTGCAAATATATAGCCCAAATTTATTTCTAAAGTAACAAATTTATTTCTCCTCACATCTCCGCTATTCTGGTATCTGCCCTCATCCCTGGAAAATTTCCGCGGGTGCCCTTGAAATCTAAATCAACCCACCACGGTTAATGCCAGACTTATCACCAGAATAGTCAGGGGTGGGGTAAGGTTGACATTTTTTTAAATTACAAGTAAACCTCCATAAATCAGTTAAGTAGGGAGAGTTACATAAATTTTTATTTACATTTTCATATATGTTTGCGAGGCGTCAGTCAATCCTCATCACTTTAGTCAATAAAACTAATATACATCAAAAGGTTTTTCTCCGAGTCAGTCTGAATCTTAGATCTAGCTAATTTTTACTTCGAGTCAGGATTTAGCTCGTTTTTGTATACAAATATAAGCATCACATGTATTAAATGAATGAATCACAGAGCCTGTAAAAAGACAAAAAATGTAGAAAGCAATTCGTAAAATCTGAACTGTGTAAATACTTAATATCAAGTTAAATTCTATTTCCACAGTTGAATATATTCTGGAAAACTAGATTTCTTGTCAGACTCTTCTTGTTATATTTTGTCCGGGATTATGAGCCATTCCTAAGATTCTTAGGGATCAAGATATTGTCTTGTTTCTTATTGTTCTTGGGTTTCTTAGCCTGAACACGGCTGGCGAACACTTTCCGTTTTTAAACAGATCCTCAGTCTCCATCTGATATAGCATGTTGTAGGTCTGCATTTATTTGCCTCTCGGGAAAAAAAAAATTCCTGGAGATCTGTGTTTTTAAGTGTATTTGTGATTTCAAAATAAAGAGTATTTCGTACCTATATATTAGCCGAGTGTTTCAATCAATGAATTGTGTGAATCAGCGATAGTATGGATCGATTGGGAATACTAATTGTAGTTTTTTCCGCTTTAATTTGGCCAGAGAAGGTGTTGGCTGATAATTTAGGTAAGCACATTTCTATCAACTATGAGCTTCCGATCTATGGAAGGAAGCAGACCCACCATCCTTCACCCTCTCAGTAATAAAGTATACATTAAACTAGCCAGTTTCTTAATGTTCAGGGTGAAAAATCACAATTGGTGCTTTTTGCTTATTGAAGAGCTGTAGTTGTACCTTTTCTCAGTTACGTCTCTTTGACACTGACTGTATATAAGATTACAAAATGGGGACTTTAATAACCCTCCAATGGACCTACAGCTCAATTTAAAGTCCATGAAAGGGTATTAATGCTCCTAATTATTTTGTTTCTCTATTTCTAAATCTCAAAAGATTTTCCAAAATAATAAACTTAAAAAAAAAACTGGATATGGTTTAGAATACCATGGGCAACTTTGCTCAGGACCAGGGATCCCACCTGGCAATTTTCTAAAGACGTATCCCATGACGAGGTACTTTTACAATGCATATTAAGGTATTTCAATTCTGTTAATGGGTATTAGAATGCCAATAAAAATGAAAGAAACATGGTTTTCAATCTTCAGGCCAGGAAGAGAAGTTATTTTAAGGGAGGAGAGGGGTTATCGCAGCCTTAATTGCAGCCAAAGCTAATACCAAAGCTAATATTTCGAAGAGAAGTGGATTCTATGCAAACTTTTAAAAAATCTTAACACAATCAGCGCAAAATTACCATAAGCAAATGTAAATAATGCTTGTTTGTATGCTGGAAATCAACGTGCCAGTTCTACCTCTATTGTTCTAATTTTGCAGGTTGCTATAATATGCATAATTTGGTAGAATGAATGATTCCCGAGATTCCTTAAAGAGAAGCCATTGTCTTGTTTGATATTTCCTGGATTTCTTAGCCTGAACACGGCTCGCAAGCACTTTCTGTTTTTAAACGGTTTGACAGTCTTCGTCCAACATAGGATGTTGCAGGTTTGCATTTATTTCCCCTCGGGGAAAAAAGTTCCAGGAGAAACGTGCATTAGAGCTCCTTTGTTTTTATGTGACTTGAAAAGAGAAGGTGTTCAATAATTGAGTGTTAACTGAGTGTGATATCAGTAGCATTGTATAGAACTATTTAGAATGGATCGACTGGAACTTTTATTGACAGTTTTTGTTATTTTAATATACACACAAGAAATTGTAGCTGATAATTTAGGTAAATAGTTTTATTCACACTGGAATAAAATTTACGCTGAAATAAAATTTTATTTTCAGTTGAATGAACAATTAATTATATCTTGGGTAAAATTCTACTTTAGCTACTTTTGGCTATCTTGGAAAGGGGTTAGGTTAGGAAAATGAAACTTTCAGGGATAGGTCAACAGGCTAAAGCATGTCCCGGGAAGGTATTTTGAAGTCCTTCTCCCTCTAGAGTCCTTCAGTCCTTCTCCCTCTAGAGGGTCCTGAAATTTGCCTACATGACAGGTCTATATCTATTGAAATTTTCACAAAACAAAATTATACCTTAATTTTCAGTTATCAGTTTCTTTTTCTTTGGCTTTATTTCTGAAAATACAATTCCTGTTATTTGAGTAGAATTTTAAGCCGCATCAATGTTTTTTTTTCTCTCAAAATTTAGAAAATGTATTTGTATATCTTTAAAACCTTTTAAATGACGATTGGGCAAAGTTGTGAAGCCGAAAATAATTTTGTTGTACTTCATTTAAGCAGAATATCTATTTTGCAAGATTTCATTTTTATAACACACAGATTTTTAAAGGTTATCAAAGGTCAGGGCCCTCTAGAGGGAGAAGGAGTGGAGCTAGGTACTTCAAAATAACTTCCAGGGACATATTTTAGCCTGTAGACCCATCCCTGAAAGTTTCATTTTCCTAACCTAACCTCTTTCCAAGATAGCCAAAAGTAGCTAAAGTAGAATTTTATCATATCTTGCTGAAATTTAGCCTGATTGGCTTAAGCCAAAACATTTTGTATTTCTATAATCATAGTATTCATTTATTCATAAGAAAAATCTGGTAATGGCCGTTAAAAAAACAAAGAACAAAAAAACAACCAGCACCATTTAACATGAAAATTGTAAATACAACCAATGATCAACCAACAGAAATAGAGCTTTATGGCGCAGTCCTAGTCCAAGGATTTTCCCCAGCTTTAGAACTCCCACAAAATCCTTCTTGCTTATTATTCTATTCAAATTAGTTTATTTATAAGACTTTCCCAATATTTTCCCCTCAATTCCACTAATTCACTACATTCCCCAAGAAATTAGAAAAAGTTTTCCCCCTTACCCCTGCACATTGAACAAAAGTAGACTCTTTTGCAACCTAGCTTGACCCATATTGCAAGGGCGGATCCAGGATTTTTTTTCGGGGGGGGGGGTGGTTACTAATTTTTGACTTTTTCGGGGGGGGGGGTACTACTTTTGACTCAGTTTTCGACTAATTTTACTGATTTTTACCTAGGTTTTACTAATTTTCGACTCGGTCAAAAATTTCGGGGGGGGCGGGGCGGCCTCAAACCGGGTAACCCCCTCCCCCCCTGGATACGGCCTTGCCATATTGTCCATACTTTGACCAAGTGGTGACCCATATCTTCTCATTTTTGCCAAATATACCCACTCATTTCTTGTTTTCTCAAACATAAAAAATAGGGTACTTGCGTATTATCCAGAAAACACGCGAGAATTGGATCGCGAAAACTAGTCAAGTAACATATTTAACTCCCAGCACCCCTCCCCCCCCCAATGTGCAAATATATAGCCCAAATGCGTTTCTAAACTATTATATTTTCATCCTATTTTGTTTTATGTAATTAGCATTAATCAAACTTCACTTCTCGCGTGTTTTCTGGATAATACATAAATACCAAAAATAGATTAAATAATTGAATTACATGAGCGGTCTCACTTAGAAAATATTGAAACACTAATATAGCGAAATAAAAACTTTCAAAGTATTTAGGTTTCCAAACGCTTACAATTTATATAATTAGTGATTTTAAATATGAAATAAATTAGCTTGTATTGAGACAAAAATATTAAAGTACCCCGGGTGTTTTAAAGAAAATCGGTTAGACAGATAAAATTGTCTAAAATGGTCAAGTATATAGTTTTGTTAAGAGAGGGCAGAGTAAATAGAACATAGGGGGTGGCATATGATAGAGGGTTGCAATTACCCCCAACCTAGATTTTGAAGAGTGTCTTCATTTGAATATTTTCATTGAAAAAAAAACTTATTAGGGTATTTTTTGGACAAATTGACAAAAAAAACGGAACTGCCCTTTCCCCCAAATTTTAGAAAATACATTTTATTCCCTCCTTCCCTGAAATCTCTTATATTGACACCCCTGGTTGGTTATATAGCAAAATATGTTTCTTGATTAATATCCAAGTTTAGTTCAGAAATTATGCAAATATTTTTATTTACTAGAATAATAGACATTATATGGATCATGATGTGGTACTTGTATGGTATACCCCTGCAGCTCAAGTTGTTCATGCATTGACGCACTCTAAAACCGGTTTCTTTCACTAGTTTCTTTCAACTTAGCGTGAGAAAAGACAAAGAGAATTGACAGAATAGATGGGAAATATATAATTTGTGCTATATATTTGCTCATTAGGGGGGTTGGGGGTAAAGTATTTGGATTTGGAAAGTGTGAAGTCAGAAAACAATTCTCACTTCATAATATAAGAATAACTGTAGCTAACACATTTTGCATGCAGACCCGCTGCACTTTGTCCCTCCCCCACTCCTAATGTGCAAATATATAGCTCAAATTTGTTTCCAAAGTATTATATTTTTATCATACTTGGTATATTTTATTATGATTAATTCTAACTTCACTTCTTGAGCTGCAGGGGGTATATCATACAAGTACCAATAATGTATAAACAATGGAGAAAAAGCAAAAACTTAAAACAGACCTATCGAATTTTTAATTTCGAAAAGTAAAATAAATGTCACTGATTATATAAAACTTCTTAAATTAATTGAGATATAAAAAGTTGAAAGACAACCCAGACACGAACCCAGACACGAATTTCAGGGGGGGAGTTTAATTCAGGAGGAATGGTTAAGTTTAATTTAACGGGCATGAAAAGTTTAACTATTGAAAGTGTCTCTGTATGCCCAACGCATCATAAATAACCCGTACTCGTTTTCATTTAGTTTTTCAAAATTCGTAGGAGAGGATCATAGAAAGGACCAGAGGATCAGAGGATCATAGGATCATAGGAGAGGATTCGTGGGAGAGGCAATCACCTACACAAGAAACTATTTTAGAAAAGCATAGGAGGGAGGAGAACAAGTTTGACAAATTAAATATACACGAATTACACGGAGGACGAATACAAATTTTGGGGAAATTTGTAAAATTATAAAATTTTGAAGCACTGTACAACGTCAAAGTGCCCCTCCCCCTTGCCCATTATTTCCTTTTATAGTCAAATCAACTACAGAAGGCCGAAGGTAAAATCCAGCTACCTATTTTTGAAATTCAACATTATGATGGCTAACAAAACTAAATTCTATAAGTAATTTGTATTTAATTCTTTGTGATTATTTCTGAAAGCTCAAGAAACAGTATATTTCTGAAATCTAGTCACAGATGACCTTACCCATATTGCGTATAGGCCATGACCTGTTCACATTGACAATATAAAGCTGTCAAAAATGGGTGCTGAATTGTTGTCAACTTTTTTTCTATATCTGACTGGCTTTCGAGGGTTGTTATATTTTCCTTGATATTAGTTTTTCAGATAGAATTTCTGCATTTCACAAAGTATGTTCTTTATTTGTTTAAAATGTTTTGTGTTTTTATTGTGTAAAATATTCTATCCATTGTTTTTTTTATTATTGTAAGATTTACCCTTTCATGAAAGTCTATAATATAGTATGCATTAGAAGTCCTATTCAATACTGCCTAGTACTAATTTTTGGATTTTTTGAAATTTTCCAAATTTCAAAAATGTTAATGTTAAAATCTCATAAGAGCCGAAAGGTTGTTCCTCTAAATCAAGGATCTTTCCTGTTGCGTATATAAAATTGTCGGGAATGGAGATAAGTCTCTAATTAGATTTCGGGAAGGTATTTTCAAGCTTACGTCTCCATCCCCTCTCTAATTGTATAGCTTAAAAAGACTGGTTAATTTAAATAATACCTTATCCAGCCACAACTTGCAAAAGAAAAAGTTAAATATCAAATAGAAACTGCATCTCTTAGACAGTAAGCTTTAACAAGTTGATCTCCATGATTTCATCTCAATCAATCAATCAATCAATCAATTTGTTCAATTAATAAACACAACAAAATACACTTCAATATAAACTCCCCCGAAGAATACCGAGAAATCGGAGATATCGTTCCTTAGGTCTACTGAGAGAGCCCCTTGAAAGCTGGTTTTACATAACTCAGGGCACGCCAGAGAAATACGGGAAAAAATTAAAAAACTTGACTTAGCAACATTTAGGGCAAGGCAATTTGCATCAAACCAAAGAACGACTCTCTGAAAAAGCTCAACTAATTTGGGAAGCATCTCAGACTCAGTTCCTACTACAGTACCAATGGTACTGTCATCAGCAAAAGCAACGAGTGTCCACATCCGCGATGGATTTTTTTTAGCATTGAAAGATTCAGGATGACATAGGCGACAGCAAACTCTAGGTTTTTGATTCATAACCGCAACTATAAGGTCATTAACATAAATTAAAAACAAAAACGGTCCAAGAACAGAACCTTGAGGAAGACCAAACTCAACTTCAGACGAAAAGTGGGAAAGGGAATCTACGGAGATAGTTCTACCTGACAAATAGGAATCAAACCAAGCATGAGCTTGTCCTCTTACACCATTGTGTGATAGCTTATACAGCAGAATCTCATGAGTTAAAGAGTCAAAAGCCTTACGGACATCTAGGAATATAGCTGGAGGAATCAAACCAGAGTCAAGCGCGGCGTGGAGAAAATTTAAAAGAGCTACACACGCGCGCTCCGTTGAATTTTTAGCTCGGAAGCCAAATTGAAAATTATGAAAAAATCTTTTAGCCTCTAGAAAAGCAAGTAGACGGGAAAGCATGGCCTTTTCAAAAATTTTACTAAAAACAGACAGCAAAGATATAGGGCGATAATTGCCTGGGTCACTTCTTGGTCCACCTTTATCAGGCCCATTTTCAAAAGAAAGATTTATAAGCTTTGTCAATGGAGAAATATTTGAAGGAAGAATGAACTTAACTACCATAGTTGGAATACAGTCAGGGCCAGACGACGAAGAACCCTTCAAGCTACTACAATCCTGGCTACTTCAACATCAGAAGCCGGATATAACACCATCGATTTGAGACAAGGCGGACCAATATAAGATTTGTAATCTGGTTGTGAAACCAGATGACAAATCTAACCTCTAAAATTTAGGCATGCAAATTATTCTTTTTTTTCTCTCTCTGTCTCTCACTCTCTCTTCCTCTCTCTCGCCCTCTCTGGACATATTTCTGAAAAATCTTTTAATCCTTACAAGTTGGAAAGGAGTGGCGGTAAGAATTTGAAATAACTTTCTGGCCCTAATTTGTACTGTGGGTCCATCCTAAGAATTTACCCCCCTCCCCCTGCCTAGAAGGAAATGTGTAAGGTTTCCGTTGTGAACTCTAGATTAATAATTATGACAAGCGTTCCAATAAAATTTAATGGAAAAGCAATAAATTTACAAATTTGAACGTATTTTAGTACTTTAGACGTTTATGATAGTCAAACACTCAGTGGGTACAGAGAATTAAAGCCAATTAACACTAAACTAATTTGTATAGGCTACTGGGTAAAAATTTGAAGCACATGTGGAACTTCTGAACAGTCTGCCCTGCAAAATATACAAATACAAGGGTGCTTCTAGACAACACGCTTGCTTACCTGTTGGGGTACGAGCATTTGCTGCCAATCAAAATCAAGCCTAATGAGCGTACTTAGAGGGGGTATCATCGAGATCAGGTTGCTCCACCCAGTTAAAAACTGAGGCCAGTAGTTTTGAAGAAATACGTACTTTTGCCGTATATAAAGTTCAATCAGCTACATTTACACTAGAAGCAAAACTAAAATTTACAACTTTTTTGGTTTTATAATTTTGTGTCCAGTCAATTTTATATAAATAGTCCCTGCTTCCATTAAGTAAAACTTGATTAATTAATTAATTAATTAATTAATTAAATTAATTAATTTATTTATAAACACCTTAGTAATGGAAGAGCATTTCCACAGAATAAAAACACAACAACAAATCCATCCAAATCAGAGAGGTCAATAATTTCCGCAACCTGTTGCACATCTCTCAGAGCTAGGTGTGCCGCACAGCTTTGCTTTGCGTAGCACAGTCCCCGTAACGCTCGGCGCATTTCAGTCAAGCTTTGCCCACGGAACCTGGTTTCTGTGATTTCTGAAGGTAACGGCCCATCGCTAAAACCAACCTTTCTCTACTTGTTGCTACGGGAGCGTTGCCGCGCGAGTAGAAGTGTAGCCTCTTGGTCGCTTTGCTCCCTCATCCCAAACCCACTCTTCCTATAAGCGTGTAAACTAGCAACTATATTAAGAGACAAAGATATGAAAAGTTTGCTTGTTTACCTGCTTTTGATATTTTTCAGTTACCGCGCTCAATTTTGACTAATAGAGGAACTTCGGCTCTGTCTTTGTTTCTGCCTATAAGGGAATGTTCAGTTAAAGCTTCCAAATCAAGAAATACTGTTTAGAAGTATAGTGGCCCAGATCTCAGGTAGAGATATCAAATAAGATGTTCTCTGCTCAAGTTTGACAGAGGAAAAATTGCGGGTCCAAAAAAACTAATTCATTTGACTACAGTGATAATCTTTGAAATTTCAAGGTATCAAGCTACAAATCTTCACCTCAGCGACATTTCGCATTAAGGAGTTCTATATAGACATTTCTTTTAACAATAAAAAGTCGTTATTCTGCGGCCTAGTCAAAAAGATTAATAAATCATATCCTTTGTTTGTTAAACAACCAGTCTAGCAGAGGCTTCCTAAGTGGAATTGAGAATATTATAATGGGAAAAAGTATATCTGGTTAAAAAAAGTATTTTGTTGCATGTCAGAAGCTTGAAAATGAAGAACACGAAGTAAATTGCTGGGTGACGCATACTAGTGCTGCCCATGAAGATGGATGATGCTCGTTTGGGCACAAGTCGTTAAGGAATCAGCGTGGAAATCGCAGAACAGCATGATTAGTCGACCGTTTAAAGGAAATCATTAATGTCCACGAGACAGAGGTCTCTTTAATTACTGACGCATAACTGAGAATGACGGATTGACATTTTGTGAAAATAAAGTCATAATGCCTTCTATTTTAATACTTTTGCTTATGTTAAATTCTATGTTTCAGAAAGTAAGAAATTGTTTTCTAATTTCATCAATATTAATAAATAGTAGTGCCTTCACTAGGCGTGCTCTGTTTGAATAATTAAATAAGAAAAACAAGTTTTTCAACTGAAAGTAATGAACAACATTAAAATGAATAGAAATTATTACGTATATAAGAGGATTGCCCCACCTCAATACCTCGCTCTTTACGCTAAAGTTTGACTTTTGTTCCAATTATTTAAGAATGATTTCTAAAACACAAGGGCCATTTAATTAGAATAAAAAGTGTTTTAAGAGTTCGAAAAAAAACTCTAGCGTAAAGAGCGACGTATTGAGGATGGGGTATTCCCCTCATATACGTAATAATTTCTGTTTGTTTTAAGTTTTAATGTAGCTCCTTAATATCAGTTGAAAAAAATTGTTTTTTTTTTAATTTCTGGTCATTTCTTTTTAAAATGCCAGGAAATCTGTCTTTCCCTCCATGAAAGATTCCCTTCCCGATGAAAAATTCCTCCTCGTAATGATCCTGCCGCGTAACTTCCATCACTGTAAAAGCTCCCCCCCCCCCAGAAATATATCTGTATACTTACAAATAACCAATATTAAATGTTAACAATGGGCAAAGCTCATAGGCTGCAGCCCATCCCGTGGGGACTCTGGGGGGTCAACCCATCCTCAAAGACATAGCTATACGGAACAAAATGGCTATCTCAGAATTTTGATCGGGTGACTTTGGAGAAAAAGGGACGTGGGAGGGGGGCTAGCTGCACTCCAATATTTTTGGTCACTTAAAAAGGGCACTAGAACTTTTGATTTCCGATCAGATCAGTCCTCTAACGACCTAAGATCAATGGTCCTATATGATCACCCCTGGGGAAAAAAAGTTAACGAGCATCCGTGACATTTCTTCTGGCAAAAACAAAATATGTAAATTCCATATTTGCGTATATAGGAGCTTGAAACCTCTACAGTAGAGCTCTCTGATGTGCTAAATCTGATGGTCTGATTCTTATTAAGATCACTTGAGGTTTTTATGGTGTCCCCCCCTTTTTTTGCAAAAATTAGTTAAATTTTCTCAAGCTTGTAACATTTGATGGGTAATATTAAACTTGACAAATTTTCTATATTTTCAATAGCATTAAAATTTGATTCTTCTGATGTATATATTGTTATCAAAACTTTGTTTCTTAGAGTTTCGGTTTCTATTGAGCTGCATCGCTCCTTACTTACATTTCGTTACCACGAACTGTTTGAAAAGGTGAGTCTTGAAAAAAGAAAGTTATAAAAAGAAGAGAAAGGGCTACAACTTGTAGCCCTTTCTCTGTGGCCCTTGGGGCCACAAAAAACACAGGGCAATAAAAGTCATACATATTAAACTATCCCTAGCCTAACTCAACAAAATCTAACACTGAACAAATGGAGAAATTAAGTTTAAAGATAGCAAAGATTCAAAAGAAACAACTGGATATTTCGGTTGTATATGCCGTACCATGACAAAACAGTCCCGTTAATTAAGTAGCTAGTTTGTGCTTCCTCATGACCCAGTAGCCGACAATAAAAAAAACAAAAAACGCTTGAACTTTAGACGTATAGATAACTTTTGACGTATAAGCCCAAAATTAGAAAAATATCAATACTTGAAATTGACTTCAAAAATTGCTTCAGTTGACATTAGTAAGATCAGTTTGAATGTGGCTGTAGATCCATTCATGACAGATCATTCAAACAATTGAAAATTCTCTACGATTTGGTCATCCATCGGGTCTTGAGTCTTTGATCAAACGAAATGGTTTTGCTGTCTTACAGTGACGTATGTACAGTATTTTGCCGTAATCCTCTTTCTACAGAAAGATTTTTACGGAAAGATGTAGGAACAATGTATTTTTTTTTTTTTTTTTGGTTTCTTGGTCTTAGACCTGGGACCTTCGTATCGAAGGAGTTGTCGTAAAAACTTCGAAAAGGGCTCATCCGATTGGAAATTGGAGTGGCGTGTGCCCTTTTTAATAGTAGAAAGTGATTGGAAGGCAACTAACACCCCTTCCACTCCCATCATTTCCCCAAACACATCCAATCAAAATTTTGAGATAGCCATTCTGTTCAACGTTGTTGAAAGTTCTGGAAATTAGGTCTTTGAGCATGACAACCCCCCCCCCCCCCACAGCCCTCAGGGCAAGGGTTGTCAGTTATGCCCAGGGGGCATACAAGGTTTTTTACAGAAAGTGTTATCGTAGAAACTTCAAAAAGGGCTCATTTGATTGGAAATTGAAATGGCTAGTGGCCTTTTTATAGTCAAAAGTGATTGGAAGGCTTGACACTTTTATAGTAAAGATCGATGTGGGGACAATGTATTATTATTGTATTCTTTTTTTTTTAGACCAGGGCACTTCGTATCGAAGGAGTTGTCTTAGCAACTTCGAAAAGGGCTCATTCGATTGAAAATAGAAAGGGCTAATGCCCCTTCCACGCCCACCATTTATCCAAACACACCCAATCAAAATTAGAGATAGCGATTTTGTTCAAAGCAGTTGAAAGGCCTGGAAATTATATCTAAGAGGATGACATTCCCCCCACAGCCCTCAGGGTAAGGGTTGTAAGCTTCCCTGGAGGCATATAAGGTTTTTATTGAAAGCTTTGTCGTAGAAACTTGAAAAAGGGCGCATTCCAGGAGCGGATCCAGGATTTTTTTTCGGGGGGGGGGGG
>JAQQPU010003953.1:42242-55313 GCA_029168905.1 Artemia sp. Kazakhstan ARC1039 | reverse complement strand
TAAAAGCCGGAGTATAATTTGCACTTGAATAAAAAAAATCAAATGAATGTACATTGTCAGTTTAATATACATATGCTGATATTTATCCCTTAGAATCATTATTAGTTTTTGACTTCTTAAAGTTACAAAAGTGAAAACATTTAAAATAATTTTTTCAGCAAAGTACAAATTATATTCTGGCTTTTAGAAAGCATAGGGGAGAGCCCTCTGAAGTTTATATGACCACGCTTTCTTAAAAACCTTATATGCCTCCAGGGTATATTTTAAAATCCCTGCCTTGAGGGCTGGGGGGATTTGTTATCCTCGAAGACATAATTTCCAGACCTTTCAAACACGTTGAACAAAATGGCTATCTCAAAATTTTGATTGGAAGTGTTTGGGGAAGTGATGGGCGTGGGTGGGGGTGGGGTCATTTTCCCTCTGATAACATTCGAATAATAAAAAAGCCACTAGTCCTCTCAATTTCCAATCGAATGAGCCCTTTTTGAAGCTTCTACGACAAGACTTTCTATAAAAACCTTATATGTCCCAAGGACATAACTTATGAGGCTTGTCCTGAAGGCTATCGGGGAGGGGGAGGGGGTATGTCCTCCTCAAAGACATAATTTCCAGACCTTTCAACTACGTTGAAAAAATGGCTATATCAAAATATTGATCGGAAACGTATGGGGGAATGATGAGCGTGGGGTGATTCTCCCTCCGATTACCATCGACTATTAAAAAGGGCAATAGCCCTCACAATTTCCAATCGAATGAGCCCTTTTTGAAGTTTTTGCGACAACGCTTTCTGTAAACACCTTATATGCCCCAAGGGCAAAATCTTACAGCCTTAGCACTGAGGGCTGTGGGGGGGGTTGTCTAAAAGACGTAATTTCCTGACCCTTCAACTACGTTCCAAAAAATGGCTCTATCAACATGTTGATCGGAAGTTTTTGGGGAATGATGGACGTGGGGGGACATTCGCCTTCCGATCACTTTTGACTATAAATTAATAAAAAAAAAATTCCGCAAAATAAGTTTTTCAAAGATAAGTAAAGAACACCATTAAACAAAAAATGAGAAAAAATAAAATCAAATAATCTACGAAGCGTGAAACTACCGCAAATCAGCATCGATAAATAAATGTAACCCAAAACGAACAGAAATTACAATAAATAACCGAGTCAAGCTCAAAACGAGCAGAAATTAACATAAGTTCGGCTCAAAACCCCTATGCCTTCCCAAGGCCAGAACATAATTTGCACTTTACTGAAAAAAATATAAAAGTTCTTACTTTTATAACTTTAATAAATCAAATAATATTAACATTTTGAGTACTAAATATCAGTATATGCATATTACAATCACAATGCACATTCATTTGTATTTTTTCAGTGAAGTGCAAATTATGTTCTGACCTTGGGAAGGCATAGGGGTTTGAGTCCAACTTATGTTAATTTCTGCCTGTTTTGAGTTTGACTCGGTTATTTATTGTAATTTCTGTTCGCTTTGGGTTACATTTATTTATCAATGCTGATTTGCGGTAGTTTCACGCTTCGTAGATTATTTGATTTTATTTTTGCACATCTTTTTTTTAATGGAGTTATTTACTTTTCTTTGAAAAACTTATTTCGTGGAAAGTTTTTTTAATTAATTTCTGTTCGTTTTATATTGACATAGTCGTTTCAGGGAAAAAGAAAATAATACTTTAAATCTTTTCGTTTTTTTAAGACTTTATAGTTTGGTGTGCTATTTATATGCTGGAGAAAATTTTCAAGCAATTTTTAACAACATACACCCTTTTAAAAATCTGGACACAAATAGTAGTGTTTAATTTCGTTTCATACCTCCTCTAGTTGACCTGAAATGGAGAACTTGATACCATTCACAAAAAAATCTGCTTACTTTCTTTGATAGCTTGGATACACTTACGCTATTTTGAACATAATACCCTCAGTCGTTCTTGGGATACTGCTGAGACGCCTTATTGGGAAGTAGCATTAACACAGTGCATTTTGATTTAATCTTAAGGCAACATTTAGTTTTAATAATAAAGACAAATGGGAGGGTGAGCATAGGAGGGGGATTAGTTGCCCTCTAATCACTTTCGTCTATTAAAAAGGGCCTTGCTATTTTCAATCAAATAAGCCCTTCTCAAAGGTCCTGCGACAATTCCTTCGATATGAAGTTCTCTGGTCTAAACAACAGCAACAAAATAAAAATCATACAATATACCCACATCAATTTTTACTATAAACATTTCAAGCCTTCCAATCACTTTGGACTATTAAAAAGGGCACTAGGCCTTTCGATTTCCAATCAAATGAGCCCTTTTTGAGTTTCTACGACAACGCTTTCTATAAATACCTTATATGCCCCCAGGGCACAAATTAAAACCCTTGCCCTAAGGGCTGTGAGGGTGGTTGTCATCCTCTAAGACATAGTTTCCAGAACTTTCAACTACGTTAAACAAAAAGGCTATCTCAAAATTTTGATTGGATGTGTTTGGGAAAAGGGTGAGCGTGAAAGGGGCGTTAGTCGCTCTCCCATCACTTTCAACTATTAAAAAAGGCACTAGCCCTTTCAATTTCCAATCAAATGAGCCCTTTTGAAGTTTCTACGACGTTTTCAATAAAAACCTTATATGCCCCCAGGGTATAACGTACAACCCTTGCCCAGAGGGCTGGGGGAGGGGGGAGGTTGTCAGCCTCAAAGACCTGATTTCAAGAACTTTCTACTACGTTGAATACAATGGCTATCTGACAATTTTCATTAGATGTGTTTAGGAGAATGGTGCGCGTGAGAGGGTGGTTAGTTACCCTCCTATCACTTTGGAATATTAAAAACGGCACTGGCCCTCTCTATTCCCATTTGAAGTTTTTACGACAACTCTAACTATATAAAAACCTTATATGCCCCCAGGACATAACTTACAACCTTTGCCCTGGGGGCTCTGGGGGGTTTGTCATCCTTAATTACATAATTTCCAGAACCTGTTTGTGTGTGAAACAACTTGAATGTGTTTGGGGAAATGGTGGGCGTGGGAAGGGGGTCAATTACTCTCCACTCACTTTCAGATATTAAAAAGGGCAATTTCAATTTCCAAACAAATGAGCCCTTTTTGAAATTTCTACAACAACCTTCTATATAAACCTTATATGCCCCCAGGGCTCTGACGGGGTTATCATCCTAAAAGACCTTATTACCAGAATTTTCGAATACCTTGAAAAAAATGGATATCTCAAAATTTTCATTGGATGTGTTTGGGGAAATGGTGGACGTGAGAGGGGGGTTAGTTGCCCGTCAATCAATTTCGACTATTAAAAGGGAACTAGTCCTTTCAATTTCCAATTCAATGAGACCTTTTTGATGCTTTTACAACATCGCTTTCTATAAAAATCTTACATGCCCCCAGGGCATAACTTACAACAATTGCCCTGAGGGTTGTGGGGAGAGGGATTGTCAGTTGCCCTCAAATCACTTTCAACTATTAAAAGGGCACTAGCCCTTTGAATTTCCAATCAAATGAGCCCTTTTTTAAGTTTCTATGACAAAGATTTCAATAATAACCTTATATGCCCCAAGGGCATAAGTCATATCCCTTGCCCTGAGGACTATGGGGGGAGTGTTCTGCTCAAAAGTATAATTTCCTGAACTTTTAACTACGTGGAACAAAACGGCTATCTGAAAATTTTGATTGGATATGTTTGGGGAAATGGTGGGAGTGGAAAGGGTGTTAGTTGCCTTCCAATCGAATGAGCCCTTTTTGAAGTTTCCACGACAACGCGTTCTATAAAAAAATTATATGCCCCCCGGGCATAACTTACAACCATTGCCTTAAGGGCTGTGGGGGAGTGTCCTCCTCAAAAAACATAATTTCTATCGGGAAATCAACTACGCTGAAAAAAATGGCTATCTAAGAATTTTGATTGGATGTGTTTGGGGAAAAGGTGCGCGTGAGAGGAGGGTTAGTTGCCCTCAAATCACTTTCGACTATTAAAAAGGGCACTAGACCTTTGAATTTCCAATCGAATGAGCCCTTTTTGAAGTTTCGACGACAAAGATTTCAATAAAAACTTATATGCCCCCAGGGCATAACTTATAACCCTCGCCCTGAAGACTCTGGGGGGAGTGTCCGGCTCAAAGGTATAATTTCCGGAACTTTAAACTGCGTGGAACAAAATGGTTATCTCAAAATTTTGATTGGATGTTTTGGGAAATGGTGGGCGTGGAAGGGGTGTTAGTTGCCTTCCAATTACTTTCGACTATTAAAAGGGCACTAGCCATTTCAATTTCCAATCAAATGAGCCCTATTTGAAGTTTCTACGACAACGCGTTCTATAAAAACCTTATATGCCCCAGGGCTGTGGGGGGTTGTAATCCTCAAAGACCTAATTTACAGAACCTAAAACTACGCTGAATAAAATGGCTATCTAAAAATTTTGATTGGATGTGTTTGGGGAAAAGGTGGGCGTGAGAGAGGGGTTTAGTTGCCCTCCAATCATTTTCGACTATTAAAAAGGGCACTAGCCCTTTGAATTTCCAATCGAATGAGCCATTTTTGAGGTTTCGACGACAACGCCTTTTGTAGAAACCTTACATGCCCTCAGGGCATAACTTACAACCCTTACCCTGAAGGCTGTGGGGGAGTGTCCTCCTCGAAAAACATAATTTCTATCTGGAAATCAACTACGCTGAACAAAATGGCTATCTCAAAAATTTTATTGGATGTGTTTTGGGAAATGGTGGGCGTGGAAGGGGTGTTAGTTGCCTTCTCTTTACTCCACTCCACTCCAATTTCCAATTGAATGAGCCCCTTTCGAAGTTTCTACGACAACGCATTCTACAAAAACTTTATATGCCCCCCAGGGCATAACCTTACAACCCTTGCCCTGAGGGCTGTGAGGGGGTTGTCATCCTCAAAGACCTAATTTACAGAACTTGAAACTACGTTAAATAAAATGGCTATTTCAAAATTTTGCTTGGATGTGTTTGGGGATAAATAATACATTGTGCCAACATCGTTGTTATATGCCCTCAGGGCATAACTTAAAACCCTTGCCCGAGGGTCAGTTTGTCCTGACCTTGTTCTTACTTTTATAACTTCAATACATCAAATAATATCAATACATTTTGATTACTAAATATCAGTATATGCATATTAAACTGACAGTGCACATTCATTTGTATTTTTTCCAGTAAAGTGCAAATTATGTTCTGGCCTTGGGAAGACATAGGGGTTTTGAGCCCAACTTATGTTAATTTCTGCCTTATGTTTAATTTTAGCCCAAAAAGTTTGAACATAATACCCTCAGTCGTTCTTGGGATACTGTTGAGAAGCCTTATTGGGAATTAGCATTAACACAGTGCATTTTGATTTAATTTAAGGCAACATTTAGTTTTTAAACATAAAGACAAATGGGAGGGTAGGCGTGGGAGGGGGATTAGTTGCCCTCCAATCACTTTCGACTATTAAAAAGGGCATCAGCCCTTTCTACTTTCAATCAAATGAGCCCCTTTCGAAGTTCCTATGACAACTCTTTCGATACCAAGTGCCCTGGTCTAAACAAGAACAACAACAACAAAAAAATCATACATTATACCCACATCGAACTTTACTATAAAAATTTCAAGCCTTCCAATCACTTTCGACTATTAAAAAGAGCACTAGGCCTTTCGATTTTCAATCAAATGAGGCCTTTTTGAGTTTCTACGACAACACTTTCTATAAACACCTTATATGCCCCCAGGGCATAAATTACAACCCTTACCCTATGGGCTGTGAGGGCGGTTGTCATCCTCTAAACCATAATTTCCAGAACTTTCAACTACGTTAAACAAAATGGCTATCTCAAAATTTTGATTGGATGTGTTTAGGAAAATGCTTAGTTGCTCTCCCATCACTTTCAACTATTAAAAAAGGCACTAGCCCTTTCAATTTCCAATCAAATGAGCCCTTTTGAAGTTTCTACGACAACGCTGTCAATAAAAACCTTATATGCCCCCAGGGTATAACTTACAACCCTTGCCCTCAGGGCCGGGGGGAGGGTGTTGTCACCCTCAAAGACCTAATTTCCAGAACTTTCTAATACCTGGAACACAATGGCTATCTGAAAATTTGCATTGGATGTGTTTAGGGGAATTTTGCGCATGAGAGGGTGATTATTTACCCACCAATCACTTTCGACTATTAAAAAGGGCACTAGCCCTCTCAATTCCCAATTGAATGAGCCCCTTTTGAAGTTTTTACGACAACTCTAACTATAAAAACCTTATATGCCCCCAGGGCATAACTTACAACCTTTGCCCTTGGGGCTCTGGGGGGTTTGTCATCCTTAAATACATAATTTCCAGAACTTTCAACAACGTTGAACAAAATGGGTATCTCTAAACTTTGATTGAATGTGTTTGGGGAAATGGTGGGCGTGGGAGGGGGGTCAATTACTCTCCACTCACTTTCGACTACTAAAAAGGGCAATTTCAATTTCCAAACAAATGAGCCCTTTTTGAAATTTCTACAACAACTCTCTATATAAACCTTATATGCCCCCAGGGCATAACTTACAACCCTTGCACTGAGGGGTCTGAGGGGGTTATAATCCTAAATGATCTAGTTTCCAGAACTTTCGACTACGTTGAACAAAATTGATACCTCAAAATTTTGATTGGATGTGTTTGGGGAATTGGTGGGCGTGAGAGGGGGGTTAGTTACCCTTCAATAAATTTCAACTATTAAAAGGGCACTAGCCCCTTCAATTACCAATTGAATGAGCCATTTTTAATGTTTTACAACATCGCTTTCTATAAAATCTTACATGCCCCCAGGGCATAACTTACAACCCTTGCCCTAAGGGTTGCAGGAGAGAGGTTCTCGTCCTTAAAGACCTTATTTCCAAAACTTTCAACTATGTTGAATAAAATGGCTATCTAAAAATTTTGATTTGATGTATTTGGGGAAAAGGTAGACGTGAGAGGGGGATTAGTTGCCCTCAAATCACTTCCAACTATTAAAAAGGGCACTAGCCTTTTGAATTTCCAATAGAAAGATCTCTTTTTCAAGTTTCTACGACAAAGATTTCAATAAAACTTATATGCCCCCAGGGCATAACTTATAACCCATGCACGGAAGACTGTGGGGGGAGTGACCTGCATTAAGGTATATTTTCCTGAACTTTAAACTGCGTGGAACAAAATGACTATCTAAATATATTGATTGGATGTGTTTGGGGAAATGGTGGGCGTGACAGGGGGGTTAGTTGCCCTTAAATCACTTCCGACAATTAAAAAGAGCACTAGCCCTTTGAATTTCCAATCGAATGAGCCCTTTTTCAGGTTTCTATTCAATAAAGATTTCAATAAAAACCTTATATGCCCCCAGGGCATAACTTATAACTCTTGCCCTGAAGACTGTGGGGGGAGTGTCCCGCTCAAAGGTATAATTTCCAGAACTTTAAACTGCGTGGAAAAAAATGGCTATCTAAAAATTTTGATTGGGTATGTTTGGGGAAATGGTGGGCATGGAAGGGGCGTTAGCTGCCTTCCAATCACTTTCAACTATTAAAAAGTGCACTAGTCATTTCAATTTCCAATCGAATGAGCTCTTTTTGAAGTTTCTACGACAACGCGTTCTATAAAAACCTTATATGCCCCCAGGGCATAACTTCCAACCCTTGCCCTGAGGGCTGTGGGGGAATTCCCTCCTCAAAAACATAATTTCTATCTGGAAATCAACTAAGCTGAACAAAATGGCTATCTAAAAATTTTGATTGGATTTGTTTGGGAAAAAGGTGGGCGTGAGAGGTTAGCTGCCCTCAAATCACTTTCGACTATTAAAAGGGTACTAGACCTTTGAATTTCCAATCGAATGAGCCCTTTTTGAAGTTTCTACGACAAAGATTTCAATAAAAACTTATATGCCCCCAGGGCATAACTTATAACCCTTGCCCTGAAGACTGTGGGGGGAGTGTCCTGCTCAAATGTATAATTTCCTGAACTTTAAACTGCGTGGAACAAAATGGCTATATCAAAATTTTCATAGGATGTGTTTGGGGAAATAGTGGCGTGGAAGTGGTGTTAATTGCCTTCCAATTACTTTCGACTATTAAAAAGGGCACTAGCCATTTCAATTTCCAATCGAATGAGCCCTTTTTGAAGTTTCTACGACAGCGCGTTCTATAAAAACCTAATATGCCCCCAGGGCATAACTTATAACCCTTACCCTGAGGGCTGTTGGGGGGTTGTCATCCTCAAAGACCTAATTTCCAGAACTTAAAACAACGTTGAATAAAATGGCTATCTCAAAATTTTGATTGGCTGTGTTTTGGGAAACGGTGGGTGTGAGAGGGGGGTTAGTTGCCCTTTAATCACTTTTGACAAATAAAAAGGGCAGTAGCCCTTTGAATTTCCAATCGAATGAGCCTTTTTTGAAGTTTCTACGACAACAACTATAAAAACCTTATATGCCCCCAGGGCATAACTTGCAACCCTTGCCCTGGAGGATGTGGGGGAGTGTCCTCCTCAAAAACATAATATCTATCTGGAAATGAACTACGCTGAACAAAATGACTATCTCAAAATTTTGATTGGGTGTGTTTCGGGAAATGGTGGGCGTGGAAGGGGTGTTCGACTATTAAAAAGGGCACAAGCCACTCCAATCTCCAATTGAATGAGAAATTTTTCGAAGTTTCCACGACAACTTCTTCGATACGAAATGCCCTGCTCTAAAGAAAAAAAAATAATGAATGATACATTGTGCCAACATCGTTCTTATATGCCCTCAGGGCATAACTTGAAACCCTTGCCCTGAGGGTTGTGGGGGAGTGTCTTCCTCAAAAATATATTTTCTATCGGGAAATAAACTACGCTGAAAAAGATGGCTATCTCAAAATTTTGATTCGATGTATTTGGGGGAATGAGGGGCGTGGGAGGGGTGTTAGTTGCCCTCCAATCCCTTTCAACTATTAAAAAGGGCACAAGCCCTTCCAATTTACAATCGAATGAGCCCTTTTCGAAGTTTTTACGACAATTCCTTCGATACGAAGTACCCTGGTCTAAAGAACTAAAAATAATACATTGTTCCAAGATCGATCTTTACTTAGGCAGCGCTATTGCGCTGCCTCTGATCTACCGGTGAGCATTCAGCAGAAAAGATACAACAGAGACGAGAGTGACCGAGAAGAAGAATAATATATTCAAGTCATTAACTCATCTATGCTGATACACAGCATGCACAGCTGTATCCAGAAGTTTGTATAGCCTGTTCGCAAACTATGTTTAGTGAGGACTCTCAAATGTTGCTGAGAACCTCCGAAAGGCTTGACTAAAATACATTCTAGGCTTATAGGCCTTGTTTAGATCACACTCGTCACGATTGCCACATACTTCATTTCGCGTTTCCAGAAATTATATATTACCCCTGACGATCTTTTCCAAGCTGAGAATAAAATAGCAAGAGAAATAGAATTGGCCTTACTGGAATCTGTATCAACCGATGCAAGTGCCATGACAGACCCTTCGGTTCAGCCACTACAGAATGTAGCCAGTTTGTGGGGATTACATGACGAAGTTTCAGTAGTCAATGCCAGGCAAGCTTCATCAGCAGCTGCATCTGTCACGGCTTTCCAGATTTTCAGTAGGGAGTCTTTAGTTCCAAGAAAAACTGATTTACTCAAGTCATCAAAGTCTTACAATATGGGTCTCAGAAATACCTATATAAATTTGTCATAAAATTAGTGTCCATGTCCGCCATCAATGCCCTTTCTGAAAATGGATTCCAAACCTGATCAATTAATCATATAGTTCATGGCATCAAACTGCAAGTAAGGAGCAGCTAGGCCAAATAACAACCGAAACCTCTTAAGCACAGAATTTTGATAACAATAGGTACATCAAGTGAATTGGCTTTTACGCCGACTCCAGATATATAATATTAATTTAGTCTAATTTACAAGCAATGGAAGTCTGAGAACATTTGTATAACTTTTGAGAAAGGGCGAAAAGCCCCTAAAAAGTCAAAGAATCTCAATAAAATCACACCATCAGATTCGGCATATTAGAGAACCTTCTGTAAGGGTTTCTAGCTTTCATCTGGAAAAAGGTGAAGTTGCGTAATTTTTGCCAGAAGAAAGATTACGTATGCGTGTTTTTTGTGTTTTTTTTTGTCAGGTGATCGTATCGAACCAATGGTCATGTAAGATCGGGAGAGGGCTTGCTCAAACGAAAACAATTGGGGGAGGGGAGGGGCAGCAAGACCAACCTCCCACACCCCCTATTTCCCCAGAGTCATCCGATAAAAATTGATACAGCCATATTGATCAGCATAGTTGAAAAGTCAAGTAATCATGCCTTTGAGTATGACACGGCCCTGCACGTCTCGGGGGAAAAGGTTGTAAGTTATGAAATATGTCTAGTGTCTACATTTAGTATTTGTTTTTTGGGAAGTCAACCGACATTTTTTGCGAAGGTTAATTTTCTGTGGGGGGAATTTTCTGCAGTGGAGATTTTCCAAGAGGAGATTTTTCCATGGGGAGGGAAGTTTCCGGGATGAACTTTCAAAGGAAAACCATACCCGGGGGAATTTACCAGAATTCTTACACCAAATTCTTTTTATTTAACTTACTTTCTCTTTACCAATTTAATTTTACATATGGAGATATACCGAGGATATTGCCCAGGGAAAATTTTCAAAGGAGTTGAAATTGTCTGGAGGATTTTTCCGTGTGGGCGGGATTTTTTACGGGAGAAATTCTCTATGGGTGAATTTTGGGCGCGAGAAGCCTTCCATTCAGACATTGGGAGGGGAAAATTTCCAGAAAACATTTTCCATGGAGGGAGGGTTTCCGGTATGGTTTGAAAAACAAATAGAGATTAAAAGAAAAACAAGTCTTTTTTCAAACGAAAGTTGGCTCAAAGAATTTTCATGGCGGAATTGCCCGGAAGAACTTTTCTCGGGGGAATTTTCAGCAGGGGTGGGATTGTCTGGGGGAAGGAGGATCTTACTCGGGAGGAACTTTCCAAAGAAGAATTTTATTGGGGGGGGGGGGGGTATTTTCCAACATTATTTAAAAACAATTAAATAAAAAACAATTTTTTTCAACTAAAAGTAAGGAGCAACATCCAAAGTAAAAACGAACCGAAATTGTCTTGTGTATGAGGAATGGGTTCCTCTCCACAATGCCTCGTTTTTTACCCTTATTGTAATTTAAGAACACCTCTTGAAACAAAAGAGCCAGTTTAATTAGAGTAAGGAGATTTTTAAAATACAAAAAGAAATTTTGGTATAAAGAGTGAGTTATTGAGGAGGGGTTATCCCCTTCATGAACGGAACAATTTCTGTTCTTTTGAAGTTTTAATGTTGCTCCGTACTTTCAGTGGAAAAAAAATTATTTAATCGCTGAAAGGCAGAACCAACTCTCATGGGAAACTATTGACATGCGGCTGATTTTGAATGGCCAAATATAGCCAGTACTTTCTTTATCCTGAGCCCGAGTAATCCCAAATCAGGGTTTTTGTAATATTCATTCATATAATGGAAGTTGTTTTTTTTTATTGTATTCAAAATTTGGAAAATATTGCGCAAAATACTCTTTAATTACAATTTGTGTTATTGTATTTTATGCAAAACCTACAGTAAATCTGAGCTAAAAAACGGATAAGAAATATCGAAATCAATATATCGATTATCTAATACCGAAAGTAAAAATATCGATATATCGTTTGATCATATTATCGCCTAACACTATCATGAGCCATCTTGATTCAAGATGCACCTCTTTTTGCGTAGAAAACGGTTTTATTCTTATTTTATTTTTCGAAATATTGCTCCCATGGACTCCAGCTTCCGGATTTTGGTGTTCTTGATCATTTCAAAGCTGCTCCAGAATCAAGTTTAATAAATGGCTTCAGTTTTGGAGACACTGAAATGACAGAGGGTGTCAATTCACCAGATGACCTAGCTTCAAACACCCTGACCTTTACCAATGAGTTTTTCTGCAACCCACATCACTTCTTCGTTCAAAGACTGAAATCTGGCCTTTCGACACAAATGGGTTTAGTGAGGTAGACTATTTCCCGTCCAAAGTGACAGATTAGCCTGTTCGAGACACAGGCGATCGATGATCATACAAGTAAAAATGGCCTATCATAGGCAGTAAAGAACGATGTTGGCACATAGTATTATTTATTTTCTGGTTTTGGCAAGGGTACTCCGTATCGAAGGAGTTGTCGTAGAAACTTCGAATAAAGCTCATTCGAATGGAAATTGTAATGGCTAGTACTTTTAATAGTCGAAAGTGATTGGAAGGCAACTAACACCTCTTCCACGCCCACCATTTCCCCAAACACATCCAATCGAGATTTTGAGATAGCCATTTTGTTCAGCGTAGTTAATTTCCAGATAGAAATTATTTTTTCGAGGAGGACATTCCCCCCACAGCCCTAAGGGCAAGGGTTGTAAGTTATGCCCTGGGAGCATATAAGGTTTTTATAGAAAGCTTTGTCGTAGAAACTTCAAAAATGGCTCATTCAATTGAAAATTCAAAGGGCTAATGCCCTTATTAACAGTCGAAAGTGATTGGAGGCAACTAACCCGCCTCTCGCACCCACCTTTTCCCCAAATACATCCAATCAAAATTTTGAAATAGCCATTTTGTTCAACGTTGTTGCAAATTCTGGAAATTAAACTTTTGAGAATGACACCCCCCCCCCCCCACGGCCGTCAGAGCTAGGATTGTAAGGTATGCCCTGGGGGCATATAAGGTTTTTATAGACAGCGTTGTCGTAGAATTTATTATAGGGCTCATTCAATTGGAAATTGAAATGGCTAATGCCCTTTTTAATAGTCGAAAGTGATTGGAAGGCAACTAACACCCCTTCCAGGCCCACCATTTATTCAAAGACATCCAATTAAAATTTTGAGATAGCCATTTTGTTCAAAGTAGTTGAAAGGTCCGGAAATCATATCATTGAGGATGACACTCACCCCACAGCCCTCAGGGCAAGGGTTGTAAGTTATGCCCTGGGGGCAAACAGGGTTTTTATTGAAAAATTTGCCGTAGAAACTTGAAAAAGGGCTCATTCGATTGAAAATAAAAA
>JAQQPU010003953.1:3794-32284 GCA_029168905.1 Artemia sp. Kazakhstan ARC1039 | reverse complement strand
TAATCTCGTCTTTATTCGGTGGCTTGACCACTTTGTGCCTGAAAAATAACGTCAAGCATAATCTCGCCTTTATTCGGTGGCTTGACCAATTTGTACCTGAAAAATTATGAAAATAAAAAACAAAAGACAAAGGCCTACCTTTGTCTCCGCTTTCCGACTTTGTGGAAACAGAAGAAGCTCCCGAACGACTTTTGGGATCTAGGAATCCATCATGAAGAGTAGCAGCTAATCCTTCCACTGTTGAAATATTTCTAGTTAAAACTTGTGAAAAATCTTCTGGCTTCGACGGTTGAATTGATTCATTGACAGAACCTTCGTTACTGTTTGGCCTAAAAAGATAAGTATCAATGAATGAATAATTTATTCAGAAACTGAACCCATACAGAATATTTCACTATTTACAGGGCTGCCCCAGGTTCAAGTGGTGTAAAAATAGGGACTATGGGACCTCTTTTTAGTCAAAAAAGGGACCTCTCTTGGGACCATTCTGGACGCAAAATCGACCCCGAAATTCAGTTTCCAGAAAGCTTTTGAAAGAAAAAGCAGTGACACAACAGCAAATGACACTTGACTAAGAAAAAAAATGGGAATGATCATTTGCAAACATCTCTCCATGATCAGAGGCCAAGTAATAATTAAGAAACTGACCACCTGAGAATCCTCATGTCATGGGAGGAGCTTTTTTCTTTTCTTTTTTTCTGAACGCTTTACTTCCGAATACAAAAAATCAGATACAAAAATATGATGAAAGAGATAAGGGTACGGTAACTAGAAAACACAGCCTATTTGTTTCCATCTTGTTTGCACTTTCTTCTGCTGGAACAGAAATATGATCAGTAACTATTTTTTTTTACTCTTACTGTTGCTGGTTCTTTGAGTCCCATCTATCATAGCCTGCGCTAGCTGTGTCTCGACCATTTTTTTTTAGTCGGTTATGAGCTTCCTTCAGCAACTTGTCTGCGGCCTGTTCCTTGGAACCAAGCGCTTCTTTTTTTTCTTTGAAAGATTTTTCGAAAGTCTCTATTGTCTGTCTTTTCAAAGAGCTGCTGAGGTTCTAGCGAGCTTCTGCTCTCTCAACCATTCTCTTGCCTCCAAATCCTACCACTCTTTCTCAGTTTTTCCTTCAAGGCTTTTTCCTGCTGTTGGTACAAATCATAGCTCTTTCTAGCAGATTTGGCCAGTTTTATCAAGTCTTCAGTGACAGCAACATTTTCCTCACGTCCTTCAAATCTGCCACACCTATTTATCACAAACAGTTTTGCATTCAACGTTCGCTCATTCATCGAAGCTCTTTTTTCGCTAAGAACTCGCACGGAAAGAGAGAAACCCCACTCAATGCTGGCAGACCCGAATGAAATCGTCAAAGCATTTTTTGTAACTTCAGACAAGTTTGGATATTTTCCTCCCTGGATCACCTTGTTGCACTTGTCGTCGATCCTTCCTTGCTACGATGGAAGTCCGGATAACTGGACTAGCTTAAATTCGTTAACTAACATGTCTTTGAAACTTCATAAGGATCATCTTCCAGAATAGGGTCCAAGAGCTCCGGTTAAAAAATGAGCAAACTTAGTTCACCCGAAGGAAAAGTTTTTAACCACTGTATCTCGGAACATTTTCCATATACATCTGCTATTCCGTCTGCAGATTTTCCAGAATAGTCAAACTCAATCATCTTAAGAGCCCATGTAATTTCTGCAACTGCGTAACTACGTAAGCACCCCGCACTACGTAGGCACCTAGGTGCATGGGCAAATTCGCCGGTTCACCGCTCTCCATGGAAAATGCTGCCTAGAGATGAAGCTGATTCGGCGTTAGCTTTATGGTAACATTCTTTTTATGTTTAGCAGTTCTGGCGTTCTGCAGTAAAGCGTAGATCCCTTATGGCAGACAAGCGATGTATTGCAGATAGAACAGTAGAAAAAGAACATATCTCCTCGAACGGCTCTACACCACTCTTTCCTTTGGTGTCTCGTCGCATCTTTCTCTTTCAACCAAGTCTCCCAGAATCTGCACTTTACCATTCTAATCCAAACTGAAACTTCAAACCCGAAACTTTAAAAAAATAAAAGAATTTAGCAGAAAAATATATAGGCTATTACCAGAAATGCATTCAAATAAAAAAGGGCACTAGGAAGTAGTCTAATAGTTCAAGAAATGAATGTAAGCTGACAATCGCGCAAGAAACATGGTTTTGACAACGCCTCCTTCGTCTTTTGTACTTCGAGCCATTCTCCTATTGTTTTTTCCTCTGTGTGCAACAAAGTGACACCCAGAGTGACACCCGCCTCTTAGCCTATTGACTCCAGAGGCAAAGGGGACCACTCCATTTCGTGACTAGTCTGTCTGCTCTATCCAGACAGTAACGCTGTAGCCTATGTAACAACAGGTTTTGTCTTTCTTAGATAAGCCAAAACAGGTTCCAAGAATCTTAATCAAAACAAAAGTACTAAAAACCGTGCACTCGCAAGTATTGGTAGTCTTCAGGATATGGAGCTTTAAACCAAAGCAAGAAAAGGGACTTTAGGGACCTTTATCAATTTAAGGGACCAATAGGGACCTTTACTAAATTTTAGGGACTTTTAGGGAGTTTAGGGACTTTGTGGCAGTCCTGTATTTATCCAACAAAAATGAGCACAAATTATAGAAAGACTGAAGAAAACATCAAATAGCACAAAGAAATAAATAGATAAGAAAGAAGTTTAATTGGCTAGAAGGCGGTATACAAGGGTGACAATAAATTTAAACGTGAAGCAGAAGAAAAAAGAATAAATTACAAAATATCTATTTACTTGTTTTAATCAAATATACTAGAACCATGCACAAAGCATCTTTAATATGCCAAATAACATTAATGTTAAATATATAAGGATCAGAAAACTCTTGAAGCTTAATTTTCTTTTTATTCCTTTCATTTTCGTACGGCTTACACTTAAAAAGTTGATGACACAAGGTCTCTTTATCACCACATTTTCATATTCTCTTTACTTTCATAATTTTAAATGAAAATTAATTGAACTTAAACTAACCAATGGCAATTTGGTTTAAATTATCAATTTTCACACGATATTTTCCCAAATTTGTCTTGTTTTCTTACAAATAAGTTATTTTTAGCCCAAGAAAATTTCATTAGACTGATAATGCAACTTTTTACTCTAGAGGTTTTTTGTAAATTTTTTCTTCTTGTCTGAAGCACCATGCATTCCACCCTCTCTTCCAAAAACAACTACTAAATGACAACCGTGAATGCTAGAAAGAATGTGGTTAATTTCTTGAATTTAACGCAATTTTGTTCCGTTTCTTTTTTGGAGGGGAGGAGTGCAAAATGATTTCTTTTCTTTAAAGTATGAGTTTAGTATATGAACTAAAAGGAACTAACTTATGAACCTAATCGGATTATCTTTTAAACTGTACTTTGTTAGATTGCGCAATTAACTTGCGGAATTAATTGTGAGGGATTGTTCACTTCATACAAAGTGAGTTATTATTTATCAAAGTGAATAATTTAGTTCCATAACTGAATATTTACTTTTGGTCAAGTAACCTTGAATTAAGACTGCTTAACAGTTCGTGAATCTGCAGTGTCTCGTCAGAATAAATGTCGGGAAAAAAGCAGCCCCTTAGGCTACCACCCGAGAAAGATACTCCCACTGAAACCCTTGGCCAGTCGCCCTTCCAACCTACTTCTAAAACTCTTCCTAGACACCCCCCCCCCCAACGACGCGGTCCAAAACAGTTAGCCACTTGTCATGAATTCAGGCCTCAGCCGCAACTAACTCTAATGAAACAGGTGAGACGCCTGGCAAAAAGAGTACTACAGATTACCCCAATTATTATACTGTCTCAATCAAGAAAACCAATGGCCAACCCTTTTCAAAAGATCGAATAATGCAAATTCGGAAAGCTGTCTTTCTGATCGCCAAGGTAAATTTTGAACTTGTTTTCAAACAGGACGAGTCTATTGATATTTACTCTCAGGCGAAAGACCATGTCCTGTCAAAATCCAAAGGAATAATTCTTGATGGCTCGAAAATTTTAGCCACAAAAAAACATGTGGAAAAGTTACACAAGTATGTGCTTTATGGTGTTGATACCAGTGTAAAAGTGGAGGAAATACAAACTGAACTAATAGATTCTTCAGGCCTTCTCATAAATCCTTTAACTGCAATAAGGCTAAGTTTAAACAAAGAAGGAGTCCTTCACCCAAGCCATTCAATCATCATTTCCGGCAAAGTAGAGCTAAACAGAGAAATATTCTTGTACAATATGTCCCTTTTTTACAAGATTTATAAACCTAAGGCCCTACAATGCTCCACTTGTCTGTCCCACGGCCACAGCGAAAAACACTGCAAACAGTCCCATTGGTCTTGCCTTAAGTGCGGGAAAACAGGCCACGCAATTAGTGAAAGCCCTGTCAGACCCTTTCTGTAGAAATAGTAACCGTAAGGGACACACAGCCCTCCAAAAACAATCTTGCCCGGCTCACTAAAAGCGAGTCGTAATCCTTAGAACATCGGATAAAATGAACCTACCCTACTCAGTTGTAGCTGCAAGAATCCCTCGGCAACTCACACCCCATCGGCCCAGTAGAAGCCAAGCAACAGTTGTTGTAGAAGATGCAGATACAGTATCATTTCCTAAAGAGGCAAACAATGTTCATACTCAAGGTATTAGTCAGGCCCCCCATCCCTTACCTAAGTTTACTTCAACATCCTACCCTCCAAAAGATTCATCCGAGAGTTGCCAAGAATGGCAAAGACTTGCAACTTATCTCACAGTCAGTCACTTAATTGAGGTTAGTAATGAACCTGAGGAAACCAAAATATTCTCAAGAAGAAAGCTATCACTAAACTCCTAGTTAATGACATCTTACAAACAGCTATAGCTCAACTATCTTCCATCAAAAAGGGCATAGATTCCACATCGAAGCTAGTTAAGCCTGTTGACTCAACTGCAAATCAAATCGGTGCCACTGTCCTAGTCAAAGGCAAGACATCTAAGAAAAAACGGTAAACTTTCCATCCCAGTCTAAAATTACCACCAATGATAATTCGTCGGCTGAAGAAGAATTTCAATATTCAAATCAGGCAAATGATGAAATTCTGACCACAATGGATATTTAAATGTGTACTATGCAAGATCTTAGGTTTCTCACGAATTTATCCCTGTGCAATAATGTTGTTTTTAACTATTACGATGACCAAAATAATTTGCCCACCAACCCCTTAGCTAGCCCCGATAGCGACTTAAACCAAATTAACTGTGAATATCTCGACACTTTTGATTTTGTAAAAAATGTAAAACCTAAGCTAATGGAAGAGACCAAACTTAATGTAATTTACTTTAACATCAGAAGCATACGAGATAAGTGGACTAATTTTAAAGATTTAATTTTAATTAACGGTTACTGCCCGTTCGACGTAATTGGAATAACGGAGACGTGGCTTTCAGAAATTGATGATACTAATGAATTTTCCCTCCCTGGCTTTCAAGCTATTCATATTGAAAGAAAATTAACCAAGTCCTCTGGTGGCATTTCTCTTTACATCCGGTCAAGTCTAAAATTCACCAGGCTATTAGACTGTGAATCCTTATTCTCGCAACCTATAAACAATAGATGCATTTATTCAATAATTGTAGACATTGTGTTGACGACAATTCTTTTATTTTTTTATTGTTTTATAAACCAGCCTCATTTGCGACACCTTTCTTTTGTAATCTGTTTGATGACTTTTCTAGTTTTATTAATTTACCACAAAAGAAGGCAATAGTTTTTGGGGACTTCAATTGTAATTTACTAAATGCTAGCAATAATAATGATTGTGATACCTTCTTTGAAACATTTACCTCAAGTGGTCTTCTTCCAACAATCCTTTTTGCGACTAGAGTTGATCCTATGAGGTCTACCACTACTGTAATTGACAACATTTTTGTATCCACTTCCCTGAGAAACCACCTGTCCTCCAAAATAATACTCTCCGACCTGTCAGACCACTTTCCAATCTATCTCTCCCTACCCTCCCTACCAACTACTCAACCCTCTAGAACTAATACCCCTATGTCTAATAGAATATATAATATTGTGAATATGAACCGGTTCACGGATCGTTTGAAATCCTTTGATTGGTCCAAGGTTTTGGATTGTAAGGATGTTAATTCAGCAACAAATGGTTTTACACAGGGACTGGGTGATCTTATCGGTTCAACCTTTTCAGTCCGTAAATCAAACCGAAAAACTACCCATATACGACCCTGGATGTCCAATAGCCTGATATTCTCTTCATACCGTAAAAATGACCTATATAAGTTGGCTTGCAAAACCAGTAGCGTTATTGACCTAACTAACTAGAAAAAATACAAAAACTTATATACCAAACTCGTCCGTGAAGCAAAAAAATTATTATTATTCAAAAATCTCTCACTGCAAATGGAACTTGCAAAAAATTTGGTTCACAATAAATGAAATTCTTTCAACAAAAAGGAATTCGAGATCAAGATCTTGATCTATATCGAGATCAATTCAAGATCTATACCTATTAACCTTAGGGACATCAGTGGCAGATTAATTGACCCAATTTCAGTACCGGATGCTTTTAATAATTATTTCACCAATATTCCAAATGCTAACTCCTGTTCCCCCATCGAGTCAGTACACCCTAGCAGGAATCCCAGATCCATGTTTTTCTCTCCAACTGATAGTAAAGAGGTGCTTCAAGTTATCGAATCTCTCTCTAATAGTAGTACACCTGACTTCTTTGGCATAAATAATAAGCTTCTTAGGACCGCATCTTCCAATGTTTGTGAACCCATTGTGGACATAGCAAACCTGTCTATGATCAATGGAGTCTTCCAAGAAATATTTAAATCAGCAATTGTTATCCCGATTCATAAAAAAGGCGACCCGTCTGAGATAAGTAATTATCGTCCAATCTCACTTCTCCCAGTTATATCCAAAGTGCTCGAGAGAATTATCTTCCGACGTCTTTCTCCCTTTTTACTTGGGATTAATCCTTCAGATTCGTTGATTTCTCCTCATCAATATGGCTTCCGTTCCAAATTTTCAACTGCTCATGCACTAATCGACGCCACACAGTTTATACGTTCCCAACTTGAACTTAAAAATACTGTATTGGGCTTATTTCTGGATTTTTCTAAGGCCTTTGACATGGTTGATCACAGTTTTTTATTAAGTAAACTCAAAAACATAGGGATTCGTGGAATTTCTTTCTCATGGTTCGGCTCTTATCTCTCTGATAGAGTAAAGAGTGTGAGCCTGGGCGGCATGACCTCGCATCCCCTACCTGTCCGAAAGGGCGTCCCGCAGGGCTCTGTTCTTGGTCCAATACTTTTTCTCCTTTATATTAATGATTTGGTTACGGACCTGGGTTCATCAGTGCAGCCAGTACTTTTTGCTGACGACAGCAACTTTTTCATCACCGGCCCTAATTTACCATCCGTCGTCACCTCTACTCAAATCCTTCTGAATAGAGTACATGAGTGGTGTCTCTTTAACTGCATGACCATTAACAGCAAGAAAAGTCAGGTTGTATTATTTCGAACCCCTTACAAAAAAAAAAGAAGCTCAGCAAGCACTTGACCTAAAATATTCCACCAATCTCCTCCCGCAGGTCGAAGTTCCAAGTTTCTTGGTGTCCACACAGACTCTTCCCTATCATTTGCAACACATGTTTCCTACATCAGAGCCATAATCTTGCGACAGGTAAGTAGGCCTATAATTAATCGTGTGAATAATTTTCTTCCTCCTGATATCCTTGTCACCCTTTATTACTCTTTTATTTACCCATATATCTCATACTGCGGATCTGTTTGGGGCAACACTTATCCTTCAGTTACCAATAAATTAAAACCTGCCCAAAACTGTGCCATCTAAGCAGTTTTTCGGCTGCCCCGACTATATTCCACCCAGGACTTGTACTCCAATTTTGGTATTATTCCTTTTGAACCAATCATTAAAAAATTAAATCTATCCCTTGCATACTCCGCTTACCATAAAAATCTTCCTCTCCAATTATTATCTTGTTTTAATTGTAATGATTCTGAAAACCTCTGTCTCCGTTCATCCAACCGTTCCTTTATTGTCCCCAAGTGTGTCTCTAGCTCCGCCCAGCGATCCCCCATTTATAATATATACTTCAATGGAATATAATACCCTTCAGTATCGAGCTATCCACAAGTTTTCGCACGCTGTATAACAATGTTACTAAACTTTGATATTATAATTCTCTAAATTTTTAATCAATTTGTTTTAATTTACCCGTGTTTTCTCTTTCTTTTTTCTTTTTTTTTCTCTCTTCTTTATTTTCAATTTTTGTTGTTATGGTCCTCAACAAGTTCGCTTCCAGGATCCTTATTATTATTGGTGTTATGTTTCATTTTTATTTGAATAAATTGATCGATTGAATTGATAAAGTTAAATGGCAGAATTTTACCAAAAAATTACGCAGAAACGGTTGGGAATGGAAAAACTACGACATCACTATAGAATTAAACGTAAATACTGTTCTATGAAAATTCTGAAGTTACAATTTTGAAGTTATATCATTTTGATAATTAATAATGATAATTCTGAAGTTATTATAACTCAAATTGTATCTATAAGACATAAAAAAGTTAAAACGCATACCTCTAAGTTAAAAAAAAAATAATAAAGACTTAAAACACTTAAACAGAGAAAAAAAAATAAAAACTGTTTTAAAGTCTACACGACGATACGTCACTCGTTTAGATAACTATAATTTTAGATAAATACCATCTTTTCAGGTAGTCAACCTACATGAAATTTCCAGGATGATTTTTCCTGTTTCTCTTGACACATCCAATTTAAAATTCTCCAATTCCCCTGGAAGTAATTATTCAAAAATTTCTGTTTTTAATATATTTCAAACAAAAAAAAATTGTAGACAAAGCGGGGTATACAAAATACCTTGTTCTTGTGGTAAATTTTACGTGAAAAGTACACATCCAAATATAAAAAAAGATTTCAACAATATAAAAATGCAATAGGTTTTTCTCTTAAATATAATAAAAAGCCAGAAACTTTTGAATCAGCATTAATAGAGCATTTGTTTGACCTTCTCTACCATAGTATACCTTTTGATCAAATGAAAATAATTGATACTTCGATTGGACTTTTACAAAGTTTCCGAGAAATATTAGAAATTAAAAAAATATCTATGGGGGTTTATTAGTGTTTATGCAGATGAATGGGAATATAGATTAATCCGATTTACAATAACTTAATTAAGGGACATGTCAAAATCCAGGGACGTATCCAGGGGGGTTACCCGGTTTAACCCCCCCCCCCCCCCCCCGAATTTTTGTTTTTAGTAAAACCCACTCCGAAAAAAATCCTGGATACGGCCTTGTCAAAATCTAAAATAACTTAAACATTAACATGATGTATAATTGTCCCCATACAAGTGTCAACGTTATAAGCAAAAGTCAAGATGAAATCAATACTGGAAAGTCAATTTACCTCAGTTATATTAGCAAACAAAAAAATCCATTTAATATACATAAGCTTTCTTGACCATTGTCCATTTATAATCTTAGATTTCCTCCATAGTTCATTATATCCTAACCTTTTACATTCAATTATAGGTCGTAAGATTTTTTTTTAAAATAAATAACCTGTTTCACATATAGTTAATTATAAATGTTTGAACCTAGGGCATATGTAAAATTTTTCATTCATTATTTCATTTTTGCTCGATTTTCATTACCAAAGTCAAACTGTACCAAAGACAACCTAATTTATCCTTCTGTTGAGCATGTTCATGTTATTTGAATGGTGATATTAGAAGTGAGATATGAGTTTTGCTTATTGTTTTTGTATTCCTTTTCTTTATATTTTTTGTTTAATTTACTTCATTTTTTTTTTCCTTTCGTTGATAAAGGCTTCCAGGCGTGAAGTCAAAATATTCAGATTTCTTTATTATTTAAAGTTTTTCTGCTTTTCGCTTAGTTTTGTCCATTGTTGCTAAATTCTGTAATTCAATTCCTGATTTTTCCTAATATTTCTAAAATATTTAAGTTTTCATTTAACTAGTTCAAACTGTCAAATTTTATTATCTTCATATCAGATTTCATATCTAAATAAATTTTAAACTAAATATAAATTAAAAATTAAAGTTGGAAAATGTTTATAGAATAGGCTCGCAATCCAAAAAAATTTTTAATGTTCTTTTACCAAATAGAAGGCTTTTAAATTTTAAAATGTTGATATTAAACCTGAGGATACTCAAGCAAAATAAAATTAGTGTCAAAACTATTAATCTCGACATTCACACTCTTACTTCACAAGCTGAAAAAAAAAGAATAACTTAACCTAATTATTACCTTGAGATCGGAGAGTAGGTAGCAGTTGGATAAATAAGAGACTGAGATGCTGCCACCTTAAAGCTATCACTTTGAGAACTATCACCAGCTAATGACTTTTGAATCTCATTATTAACTATGTCACCAACAGTTTGTAAACAGGCTCCACCCTCTAACAGCAACGTATTCCTCTTCTTCGGCAAGACGTTAGTCTTCTTCTCCTGAAGACGGCGAGTATCTGCACCGATCTCCAATTTAGGGTGAGCATTTTGAAAACACTGAGTGATAATTGTGCTGATACGATCATTTATATCAAACTTAGGGGCTGGTGCATATCTTTCTTCTTCTTCTTTCTTTTTAGCTAATGCTTCTTGTCTCTTCATTTCTTCATGTCGTTTCACTTCTTCTCTTCGTTTCTCTTCCTGTTGTCTCGCTTGTTCTTCCTGCTGCCTTGCCAATTCTACCTGTCTTGCTAATTCCTCTCGTCTTAATTTCTCCTGTATTCTCCTTTTTTCTTCCGCAAAAGCTATCTCTTGCTGTAATGTTATCACTTCATCATTTAGTCCTTTTGTTTTCTCCTCTAATTCTTTTTTCCTACTAAATTCAGCTAAAAGTTTTAAGAAGGTCTCCTCCTTTTGTTTTCTATCTTCAAGCAATTTCGCTTCCTCAACTGCATTTTTTTTCTGCAGTTCCTCTACTTCTTCAGATAATTTATCAACTTCTATGAATACATTTTGTATTTTTTCCTTAAGTATTTGTCCACTTAGAATAATTCTCGTTGACTGATCCTTCAACTCGGAAGGACAACTAATATCCCCAAGTCCTAGCTCCTTCAGTCTCAATTTAAGAAACATCACACTATTCACTTTCAACCTAGCTATTTCCTTCAAAAGCCAGGTGTTTTTCTGTCTTAGCGCATCACCTTTTTTCATTTCATCGTCAATTGATTTTTGAATCTCTTCTTTAAATTGTGGGTCCTTGAATCGCTCTATCATGGCTATAAATTGAACTCGCTGATTCTCAAGGAAGACTTGAAGAGCGTGTGAGTACCCGTTTTGAGGCGGATGGGGTACTTCAAAAGCAGGCACAGAATAGATGTCCCTAATAACTTGCTCTACAGTCCCAGGAGCAAGGTTACGATCTGTAAGAAAACATATAAGATAAAAATTAGGTTTTGACAAAATACAATCATATTATAAAAACAAAGAAGCATAATTTTCAATGAAAGCAAAATATTTTTAGGAATAAATTATGGATGTATTAAACATCCATTATTTCGAACCAATTTTGATCAGTTCGCTTCGAAAGTCGATCCTTGCTTGTAAAGAATATTTTCGGTATGCTTCCACTTCTAAGGCTAAGTTCTAATGAATTTTCGCAGGCAAATAACAATCAAACGACGTCGTTAAATAGACTATAGACATTTCAAAATAAGACATTTGGCTGTCTACAAAGAAATGAATACAGAGGTTTTTTTTTACTTGATCACATTTTTTTAAGCTTATTTTGATCTATTTATTTTAAACGCATTTTAGTGGGCAGCAGAAATTAACTTTTATTGGGTGACATATAAGCCGCCGACTGTCAAAATTAAGCGTTACTCCGGTCAGACCCTAATTTAAATCTTGTTTCTTAATCCAGTTCAAATCTCTTAATCAAAAATTCTCACTTGGTGGCCTTAATAAAAAAATGTTTGTTCAAACTTTTTAATTAAAACTATTTTGGTTTAAAAAGTAATGACTTGAATATTGTGCTGGTTTAATTTCATTTTGACTCAAGAAAGATTTGAAACTTTCGTTTAAACTTCCATCGATATGAAAACTTCGAATCCAAGTTTACAAAGAAGTTTAGCACTAAACTTGGGTCAGCACGTTCAGATTAAAATTCAGATTTTAATCATCCATAAGCATATTTTGAAGCTTGGTTTGGTTCGAAGTCCTCATTCATATGAGGAAAAAATAAAATAAATATTAAAAAAAAATAAATAAAATATATATATATAAAATAAAACAGATGAAAAATTTCCAAAGAACATGCTAAAAATTAAGAGAACAATCGAGAGAGACAACATACATAACAACAATAATCTAGATTCAAAAAGTCTTAATTTGAACTTGAAACACAAGAAAAGTAAAATGAATAGCATAAATTTATTTAGAACATAAAACAGTTTTCAGTTTATACTTATATGTGTAGGCGGTAGGGGGGAACGTTATAATAAGAAAAAATGACCCATTAAGCAATACAATTTCTAAGAATATAATCCAATTAGAAGATGATATTAATAATATTAGAAGATGAATGGTGCGGCAATTTGCTATTCAATTAAATAAACAAATCATTTAATTTATAGCTAACACCTCATTTTTATCGAGAGAAAAGAACATCCTTAATTGGTATCTTCACTACAAAAAAATAGGGAAATACAGATTGAAATTAAAACAATTTCAAAAAATTGAATACTTCATATTCATCAGAAAGAGTAGTCCATCTGAAACTACCATAATCCAAAAATCCCAATTTCAAATAATAGTCCCAGTTTTGATTCCTTGTAAGCACGGAATACCGAGGACATCAAAATAAAAGTCTTTTCTGGCCCCTCGACCCATCTTAGGTCTATTCATACCTGAAAACCACAATTTTCAAAGATTTTTTTTTTAGCTATTTCAAATTTATTTATGTTCTTAGGAGTTAGAGTTTGAATTAGATACTTTATTTAATGTACTTAAAAATACAAAAAACATTAACCCCCAACAGAGAGCAGAGCTCGTAAGGTTGTGTGTGTAAATAATGTGACATAAACAAAACAAAACATGTCGTCATAACTTTACTGTTGACAGTATCTTACTGTTGTCACGTTGAAAAGCGAAAACAAATAAGCCAAACTAATCAACTAAATTTGACAATGCGGTTTGACCGTAAAATTGTAAGCATTAACAGTATGCTTATTCCCAAAGACCTTTAAAGCGTCAGAGGAAAGCTAATACTTCTTAAGTTGTTCGCTGCCATATGTTTTAGCTTATTCTTTGCTGATTTTAAGTCCATGTTTGTTTTTTTTTTAATTTGGGGCCCTCTATAACCACAAAATGCATAGCTTGACATGGAGGTTATTTCCACTAAAAATTGCGGTTTTTCCTAGTTTTTAAGAGAAGTATGGTTGTGTAAGCGTTTACTTAGCCAATTCAAACAATAAAATTTAATTTTAGCAGTCTTTGGTATTGGAAGCATAACATAATATTTTTCCAACGGATCTCATCTACAAAATTTATGCATTTCTCTGTAATTACTCCTACCTGAGTCTCAATCCCAAAGCTCTATACTATACAATTGACTCAGTTTTTTTTATTTAAATGAAAACTTCCCGCAATCTAAATAAAAACTTTATCTAAAACTTTGTAAATACCATTTCCTTTACCACATACCACTTCAGACCGTGGACTTCACAACAATATACCTTATACTGTACTGAATATCAAATAGACCACCGAATATTATCAATGCAAATTTTGTTAAGACACATCTTTCATACATTCATATATTAGAAGCTGTATTTCCCCTGAAACGGCATTTTCGACAGACTATCAGCCATACGGATGAGTATACAACCACAAACAGTGAAAAAGTAAAGAAACGCAACTAACCTTGATAAGAAAAAAAAATATTTGGTTCATAATGGTTAAGGCGTCTAATTTATTTTATTTTTTTTTTTTTTTTCAATAAGTGGTGCTACCCCATTTTTTTCCAACATTCTTTGGGAGAAACGCGATCTTTGATATTTCTCTTTTGATTATTTGAAAATTATGAAGTTTTTAGGGCACAACCATATTCCGTCAGTGTTGCGACGTTGAATCGCAAAACTATATAAGCAAAACAAATCAATTAAATTTGAAAGCATTTTTCGTCCGTAAAATTGAAACATTAACTGCACGTTGATTCTGAAAAACAACTATATCTTCAAAGGAATGCTACACCTTCTTGAACTTTTGGTGTCATCTGTCTTTAAATTTTTTTGCAGTTGATTTTTCATGTGCGTTTCTTATTCTAAAATTTAGGCCCGTTACAATTAAAAATTGCATAACTGCATACGAAAGTCTTCTTCATTAAAATTCAATTCCTGAATTTACCTTCTTTTTATTTTAGGATATACATGATGTAAGTTTCCATTTAAACAGTTCATATTACATTTTCTTTCCTTTGCTTTCATTTTCTTTGCTTTAAAATATCACTAAAAAACAATTTTAAGGATTTTATCCCTAAAAATAGAGAAGAAAAATAGAGAAAATAGAGAAGAAAAAAAACTTCGACAATATTCCAGGTATGTGTATTTTTTAGTTTTGGGACTACCATCCAAAAATAAATTGAATCATTAAGATTTTTTTGGTAATGTCCTTTTTCAAAAAATATTTTCCAATTTGAATTATTTTTAGTTGGTAAACCTGAAATTAATTGAATTTAAATATCCAGAAAATTAGATCTGTTTCCATGAACTGACTTAAAAGATACTAGATCTGAAAATTGAGCAAAATTCATTATCTCGAAGTCAGTATGAGGAACCTTGTCTACTAAACGTACATCATCCAAGTATCTTCTATTTGACACCGAAGGAAAATAAAATAACTGGAGCAAATCATTTTTTCTTTTTTTCAACGATAAAAAAAACATTTTAAGACATCCTAGCTTAAGTCTGTTTTCTTTACAAAAGTTTGTTTTTATAATGAGAGAAATGAAAAAATGCGGGTTCTAACCTACTGCACTTGCAGTTTGGGTGTCCAAATAAACTTTTTTTATTTAAAAAATGACCCATTTCTTTTTTTCTGTCTGGCTCAATAATTTTTTTTTTTTAATGACAGGTTCATTTTTTTTCCCGATCCGGAGGTTCCGGTTATTGGTTGACAAATAAACGAAGCTTAAATTCTTAATAATAAGCAGAAAAGTTTTCTCGGCTGACTTTAGAATGAAGGTTTTTTTTTCTATTTAGTTGATTTTCTTTTCTTTTTTAAGTGAAAGGGGCCTTTTTCCTGCTGAATCTGACTATTTAACTTTTATTCATTTCAAAGTGATCAATTCAATTCAGAGTAACAAAAAAAAATATATTTGGGAATATCTTTGAAAAACAGAACACCCCAAAAATCGTAATAATTAAGTTACTTTAGAGCAATAACCCAAACCTTAAATGCTCACGATAAAATAAAATAGAAAAAGAATTATTTTTAGTGATATTTTGGAACTTGAAGCCCCTAGAGGCAGCCCTCCCTATACCAAGATCATTCAAACTTCAATTTTTAACATTTTGATTCATAAGGAATAGGAGAGCAAAGTTTTTGGATAAAAGTCATTTTTGAGACAAATGACAGTATTTATTGCTAAGTATTTATATTTGATAAAAATTGAACACTAGAATTAAGTGTAATTGAAATATTTACCCTTGTTCATGAGACTACTAAGAGTGAAAGAGTTGAGAACATCAAGGCCACCAATAGTTGGCACTTTTCGAATTGGACGGAGGATAGGTTTACGGCCACGGCGCCCTCTTTGACGAGGTTGTGGCATTCGACTCACTATCCCGTTTAGAGGGTGGTTCGTCGCAGGCTGTGGATAGGCCCTGCCCCTTTTCCGCTTAGAGCCACGTGGTGTATAGCTATCATCATCTTCATCTTCAGAAAAACTATCTTGCACAAAGCCAGTTCGGTCAATCGCCCAGTCACCTAAGGAAATAGAATATTAACCGAATGATATCCAACTACTAGATTCCAATTATTAATGACAATGCATAGACGGTGCAGTGGCAATGCATTCAGGCACTGGCAGGGGGAATTCTTCTATCAGATTTGAAGACATCTAAAGACATAGTCAGACTTAAAGACTCATGTAACTTCTTCAGAAACGTAACATGCAAGAGCTATGAAAAATGAAAAGGAAATTTTTTAAACCCCACTTTTTCAACTTTTCCAGAAACTATGAAAAATGAAAAAACAATTTTTTAGACTCTAATTTCAACTTTTCCAGAAGCTATGAGAAATAAAAAAGCAATTTTTTAGACTCCATTTTTTAAAATTTTCCAGAAGCTATGAAAAATGAAAAACAATTTTTTTAAATTCCATTTTTTTCAACTTTCCCAGAAGCTATGAAACTTGAAAAAGCAATTTTTTAGACTCCAGTTTTTCAACTTTTCCAGAAAGAAAACTCTTCTAGAAAATCTTATTCTTTTCCCTTTCTCCTTACCTGCTTACAAGATACTCGTATGCTAAATTCCAAAAACTTTTTTTTTTAGGGGAGTCTTCTAATTCGGGAAGAAATTAAATTCGTGTCTGCTTTATCTTTGAAAAAAAAAAAAATCCTGAAACAAGATATGGGCCGCCAATGGTGCCTCGATGGCCGTCGTTATTCGTGTACAAATTCGCCAAAATACTAAAAAAATTTTCTATTTGTGAGAATTCTCGGTAATTTGCATTTTCTTTTTTTTACTTGACGCATCAAGATTTTCTGAAAAATACTGAATGATGACTTTCATGCATGTCATCTTAAGTCACTAAGACAAATTTCAATTCACTCAAGACTCATTTAACCATTCCAAACCGTTTAGCCGTTCCTAATCCTGACAATTTTATGTAAGGCGTGTTTCTGTTCAAGCTTCATCTGTGATGCAAAATGGTTGAACGAATAAAGGCGTTTTGTTCATTGTATACAGCTTATCCTTCGTTTGTTTTGTTTACGTTACGTATTTTTATATTTTGTATACACTTATGTTTCTTATATTTATGTATATATGGCTTACTTTAAATATTTGTAAAGAGAAAAAAATCGAAAATCACTCAGTGTTTTTCTTAAATCGTTTTCCTGTTGCAGTTCTATTTCCCTTCTCCGTTCCTTAGGTGGATCTTCACTCTACAAGATTAGATTCACCTTTAAATGAACTGAACATTACATCTTATTAAGAAATGGGTCTTATGATCTTGGTCCTTGTTTGTAAATAAATATTTCTGTAGAATTCTATTTCTAAGGTTAAGTTCTGAAGAAGGGTTTCTAAGGTTAGAAACCTATTTCTAAGGTTAAGTCCTTTCGGTGTACATGTAACATTTGGAATTTTGATGCTAGTGTGCAGTAAGAACTGCATTTGAACGGACGCCCAACCAGTCACAATGTGTCATTTTATAGACAATATTGAGGAAAAAAAGTGTGTATTCAGGAAGGAAGGATTTGTAGCTTCAGACGTTACTGATAGACTTAATCCACCCGATACTCCTCAAATATTCAAGGAAGATATTTTCGATCAGAAAGCCGAGCATATTTCAAGTTAGGAAAGTCCTTACTCAAAGCAGCTGACGTTTGAAAGTAAAGAGGAATGATTCCTTAACTTTTAAATGAGAAGAGCAAGACCAATATCTTCAGCAAAAAAATGTATATGTCTTTTTTCTTTAGAACTTAACCAGTATCTTCAGCAAAAAAAGTACATTTCTTTGTTCTTTAGAACCTAACCAATATCTTCAGCAAAAAAAGGTACATTTCGTTATTCTTTAGAACCTAACCAATAGCTTCAGGAAAAAAAGTACATTTCTTTTTTCTTTAGAACCTAACCAATATCTTCAGAAAAAAAAGGTACTTTTCTTTTTTCTTTAGAACCTAACCAATATCTTCAGCAAAAAAGGTACATTTCTTTTTTTTTAGAACCTAACCAATATCTTCAGCAAAAAAAGGTACATTTCTTTTTTCTTTAGAACCTAACCAATATCTTCAGCAAAAAAAGTAAATTTTTTTTTCTTTAGAACCTAACCAATATCTTCAGCAAAAAAAATACATTTCTTTTTTCTTTAGAACCCAACCAATAGCTTCAGGAAAAAAACGTACACTTCTTTTTTCTTTAGAACCTAATCAATATCTTCAGCAAAAAAAGGTACATTTCTTTTTTCTTTAGAACCTAACCAATATCTTCAGCAAAAAAAGTACATTTCTTTTTTCTTTAGAACCTAGCCAATATCTTCAGCAAAAAAAAATACATTTCTTTATTCTTTAGAACCTAACCAATAGCTTCAGGTAAAAAAGGTACATTCTTTTTTGTTTAAAACCTAACCAATATCTTCAGCAAAAAAAGGCACATTTCTTTTTCCTTTAGAACCTAATCAATATCTTCAGCAAAAAAAGTACATTTGATTTTTCTTTAGGACCTAACCAATATCTTCAGCAAAAAAATATATTTCTTTTTTCTTTAGAACCTAACCAATAGCTTCAGGAAAAAAAGGGTAAACTTCTTTTTTCTTTAGAACCTAACCAATATCTTCAGCCAAAAAAATACATTTCTTTTTTCTTTAGAACCCAACCAATATCTTCAGCAAAAAAAGGTACATTCTTTTTTCTTTAGAACCTAACCAATATCTACAGCAAAAAAAGGTACATCTCTTTTTTCCTTAGAACCTAAGCATTATAGGTCAAACAGTAACAGAGGTCGGCCTTTGATGAAGATTCAGACGTTGATAAACGTCAGGGACGTTATCACCAGAAAACATGAGATTGAACCTGGTGACTTTGTTCATGCAGGACTTTTAGACAAGAGAATAAATGATCGTTTACAAATAAAGTAAAAGATTTTGTCAATTTCCTTTGAAAGAAATCCCCTCTATGGACACTAGTTGCTCCCAGAATTACTGATGAAGTATTATTGCCTCAGCACTACAGCATGGTGTTTGCAAAAGTAAATGTTTAGTTTGACAAATTATATTCCTATATTTGAGGCTGAGCAAGCCATGCGGAAATATTCACATTGAAAAACAAAGTATATATCTTATAGTTGACGAAATGATATCCGTGTAACCGCTTCCGCTCTGGACAGTAGAACCGAGATGATTGATAATTTGACCAATTAATACCATATGCTGGAACCGCCCATTCTACCCACCCATGGGACTGAAAGTTGCGTCACTTTAAAAGGGAAGAAAACTATTGATGAACCGTCAAATTCAGCATAAAAAGTTTTACAGAAAACACAAAGAAACTTTCTTTCCCAAAAACCGTGCTTCCCAAGTATATAATTAACCAGTAATGATTATGCTGGCTTCTGAAACGCTCCTTCCAATAATTTATTTAAAAATAACACCTACATTATATCAACCCTATTGAGTAATCAACATAAACCAGATCCAGGTTTGGTTTATAGCACTGGTTTCAAAATTCAACATTAGCCACCTTACTTAAGTTGAATGTTTACGCCCCGTGGTTAATCTTGGAACTTACTTTATAGCTTTCCCCTTAAGGCAATCACAATTCTCCACTCTTTTATTAGACTAAAGAGGAAATGATTTTCTCGCCGGAAGAGGAGAAAGACGATGTGTTTTTACGTTGCCAAAAGTTTTATTATCCTAAAAATTCCTACTTTATAATATTGATTAATGAAAACCAATTGATTTGTTTGCTTCTTGACTTTTTTCATTTTGACTATTCCTAAATATTAAACAATCACGATGATTTTTTTTCCAATAAATACCAACAAAAGGGTATTTTTGGAATTTAAACGCTTCTACTCTAAATAAGGCAACTGCTGTTGAATTATAAAAATATGGCTATGAACTAAAAAATAATCTCTTTTAAAATTACGACCAATTGTTTAATTTCTTTTTAGACTTTCCATTTGAATATTTTAAATATTAATCATTCTACTACAGCATTTCTCAACCTAGGGGTTGGGACCCACAAGGAGGTCGGGAGCCCAATGACAAGTGATAAATCAAAATACTGATTTATTTATTATTATTTATTTGTATAACGCTAACTTTTTATTTATTTGTTAATAGATTTCAAAAAAATGTATCTTCAAATACAAAAATAATTGTTTTAAAAAATAAATGTGAATCATTGAACAACAAATAAGATAGTTGGGGTTTACAAATCATACTGTCAACATTTACACATACGGTAGTTATCTCTCTTTAGATGAGTTGTACAGAGCTATAGCGAAAATATTATTTTATAATTCCTTAATGAATTACCATAAAAATTTATATTACTGTCTTCACTCATGTTTGGGTGAATTTGACTGAAGAATTAGATTTGTGCTATCACTAAGCCTAACACCAAAAACATAATGCATTCTCTAGCTTTTAGACATGTTTTCCGCGCTAGTTACTTCTTTTGAGAGAAAATCAACAATTCATTAGGAAAGTGGCAAGGAGTCTCCTCGGATTTTTTTTTTTTTTTTTTTTTTTTTTTTTTAATAAAAATACTTAGACTTACCATAGAAATCCATATTACTATCTTCGCTCATATGGGGAGAATTCGACTGAGAAACTAAATTTGATGTATCACTATAATCGGATCCGTTTGTAATGGATACTGCTGCACAGACAGCTGCCGACCGCTTTCCACGTCCATTACCCTCCTTTTCATCTTTAGTCTTCAGCTTCTGAAAATAGCGTTCCAGCTTCGTTCTGTCTATAATATGAAGGTAGTAAGACACAGGTTTCCCGGTCCAAGAAACACTGCCTGTTAAGGGACTCATCTCTGTTACATGCATAATTGTCCCAATGTCACTCAACGTTCTGTCAGTGATTCGAAAATTGAGGGGACAAAAAGCTTTTGATGATACAATTCGTGTTCCATCTCGAAGATCGGCAAAGAGTTCTTTTAATTTGTGATCCACAGCTGGGCCAAAGGCAAAATTATTTACAAACACTATGCTAGACGTAACTAAAAGCTCTCGGCGACTTTCGTGAAGAAAATCCCCCTTTATCAGTTGGAACTCTCCGTATTTCTTGCCCCACCATTTCATCCACTTGATAAAACTCGGTATCATTACCTGAAAAAGAAAAATTTATGCAATAGATGTCAATTTGTGCAAAAAAAAAAAAGTGCATAAAAAACGGCATAAACGTCAGACCAGGCCTCAGATGACTTAAATGAAACCTTTTTGTATGCATGTCCCATTTTTGAGTTTTGATGTTATTTTGATGTTTTTTATGTTTGGACTAACGTCTGAACCAAAAACTATTTTTGGAACATATTGAGGTAAAAATGTTATTTTGATTCTTTGGAACATATTGAGGTAAAAAAAATCCTACACTGTAGGCAACCATTCGTAGAAGCAGCATCAGAAGGGGATTCGAAGCAAGACCCAGATCTGAGTCACAGAAAAAAAAAATGCAAAAAGAACGTAACGAAATTGAACTTTATTTTAGAGCTTAAAAGTAGGTTGTACACCATCATAGTAGCAAAAAGGAAGAATGTATAGGACATTTGATAATAGTAGACAAGAGCAGTGGATAAGATGTTTGTTACTTTTCAATGGAATGGATTCGCCTTTTGAAAAAGTAAATCATCACTGGGCTACCACTGCTTGGGAATTTTTGCAAGATTTTGAAATTTCAGTCCTGAGCTTAATACCTTTGGAGAAGTATCTAAAGTACATATAAGCCTAAAAATCATATATAGAATTATTATCCAATTTCTAGTGGGATTTTTTTCAGATATTGAGTTTGCCTGAACCAGAAGAAGCTCTATCCAATTCTCATGACGGTATCAACAAATACCTACTGAACACCTTTTGATGGATTTATATTTGTTGGTCATGGCAATGCCAATGAATAAAATACAGTACTGAAATGGGAAAATGCTAAAGCATGACTACAAATATAAGAAAAATATGTGTGCTTAAACTAATATAAAATACACATTATCTGCATATTCAGTTATTTTGTTTCTAAGTGTTAATTCCGAATAGTCTACTTTTTTCCGATTCTCATCCATTCTCACCATCGGTAAACACCCCTTGCAGCATATGTGGGTTAATCAGAATATCCTATCAATAAGCCACTTGTACTGACCAACCCTAATAGACAAGTAGTTTAGAGTGAATTTTATCAAAAACTCCAATCAGTCCAAGGAGTTTTCACTCTGAACTCTCGAATCAATCTTACGCTTCTGGGACAATCGAGAATTACTTAAGGGTTAAAGTGGAAACACCGCCGTTGGAATTGACACTGCCATTTTTGGGTAGCAGACAATTTTAAAAAGAATGAAATTTATTTTACATGATCCCAAATTTATCTGACTCTGCAAAAGTAAATAATTCAAAGAGTTCATGCTAACGAACTGTAAGTAAGGAACGACCCGGTTCAATAGTAACCGAAACTAACAAACAGGAATTTTGACACCAATAGATATATCAGAAGAAATCGGATTTTTATGGTGATTTCAAATATATAAGTTTCATTAAGTTTAGTCTTACCCATCAAGGTTACGAGCCTGAGAAAATTTGCCTTATTTTCGAAAAAAGGGGGAAACACCCCCTAGAATCTTAATAGAAAATCCCACCATCAGAAAATCTTATAGAATCTTAATGAAAATCACACTATCAGATTCAGCGCATCAGGAAACCCTATTGTAGAGGTTTCAAGCTCCTATCTGCAAAAACGTGGAATGTGTATTTTTTTGCCAGAAGAAAGATCACGGATGTGTGTTTATTTTTTTTGTTTTGTTTTTTCCAGGGGGTGATCCTATCGACCCAATGGTCTTAGAATATCGGGAGATGGTTCATTCAAACGGAAATTAAAAGTTCTAGTGCCCTTTTCAACTGACCAAAAAATTGGAGGGAAACTAGGCCCCCTTCCACGCCCCCTTTTTTATTGAAATCGTCCAATCAAAATTTTGAGATAGCCATTTTGTTCAGCATAGTTCAAAGGTCAAATAACTATGCCTTTGGAGATATCATGACACCCCACAGCCCCCAGAGAAAGGTCTTTAAGTTACAAAATTTGTCCAATGTTTACATACAGTATTTGTTATTGGGAAGTATGCAAACATTTTTCGGGTGGGGGAACTTTCTGCTGGTGGGATTTTCTACGGGGATAATTTTCCTAGGGGAGGGAAGTTTCCAAGATGTGAATTTTTCAGGGGAAATTTTACATTGGGTGAATTTGCCAGAATTCCTATACGAAAATCGTCTTATGTCTTGCTTTCTCTTTGCCGACTCAATTTTACACGTGGAGATGTTAAGGGTAATTGTTCGGGGTAAATTTTCACCAGAATTGAATTGTCTAGAGCATAAACCCGTGGGGAGGAGGGATTTTTCCACGGAGATGTAGTCAGATTTCCTGGCATTATTTAAAAAACGAACAGAAACAAAATATATAATTTTTTTTTTCAACTGAAAGCAAGCAGCAACATTAAAACTTGAAACTAACAGAAATTATTTCATATATGGGGGGGGGCGGTGCTCTTCCTCAACACCTCGCTCTTTACACTAAAGTTTGAATTCAGTCTCAAGTCTTTTCGAACGAATCCTGAAACACTACGTTCGTTTAATTAGAAAAATAATAAGCTTTTTTCAAAAGTACTAAAAAACTTTAGCGTGAAGAGCGAGGTGTTGAGGAGGCCCCCCCCCCCCTCATATAAACATAATATTTTCTATTTGTTTTAAGCTTTAATGTTACTCCTTACTTTCAGTTGAAAGAAAACTTGTTCTTTTTATTTAGTTCATTTGAGAATTCAATCAGTCAATTTCAGTTGAAAGTCAGTCAATTTTAGGCTTCTGGAACAATCAAGAATTGCACAGCTAAAGTGGTAACACTGCCGTTGGAATTTATAGAGGGATTTTTGTATATGGTATAAAATCTGCAGAAGAAAACGCAGTTATACTAAATGATCCCCAATTCATCTGACTTATACAAAAGCTTGTTCAGCATACAATCATTGTTATTTTGAACAAAGACTCTAAATTAATGCTATTGCAATTCTTAGGACTAGACCACCTCCAATGACGCATGTCTCAAATTTATCACGAACTGGTGGCATACAATTCAAACGTTCAAAAATCAAAAGTATCTTGCCTCGGCATATCTTGCCGGAACGTCAGCCTTTTCAATTCCCACACAGCGTTTGCACCCAGTTGCTGCAGCCATTTGAAGAACAACTTGACCCACGCCAGATCCCAAATCAACAAAGGTGTCTGATTCTAATGGCTGAACGTTATCTATCATCTGACATACCAGTTCATATGAGGTCTCGCCATATACCTAAAACATATATGCAAGAATAAGAAATGTAATTAAGGTAATTTAGAACATTATCATTTAAACCCAAAATGTCCATGGTTCTGACTTCTAGACGCAATGAAATCCAAGGGTTAAGATAGGATCGTGCTGAAGGAGTAATCGCCCGAAATTATCTAAAGTGAGACGCAGGCAACATAAAAAAAAATTGTGGACCAATTAAAATATTTCATCCCACTAAACAAAGATAGTTTATTACTAAATAAGGGAATTCCCAACTCCCTGGCTACGTTCATCCTAGTCAACTACTCACACTTGTTATATTAGCACCGTCTTCATGTGCTGATATAAATATTTATTTTTTAGGAGGTCCAATATACACCTCTCTTCTTTTTTTTCTTTTTTTTTTTAATGTAGTAATTGGCTATTTCTGAGACAGCTCGAGTTTGACTTCTTTTTATTTGCATAAAACTCCTTTGTAATCTTTGATGTCAGTCACAACAGCCATTTTGACACTAAACCCCCCGAAGGGTGCCTAGAAAGGGCCTTGAATGGATGTTATTAGGGATTTGAAAGTATTAGTCTACAATGCCCAAGAATACCGGAGATTAGGTTGTCATTTACCACCATTTTGTATAAATCTTTTTTCATCCTGTTATTCTTTCAGCACAAATAAAGTCAAAGCTGATATTTTGTTATTATTGATTATTTCACATTGATAAGAATTAGATTTAAATTCTAAAAAAGAAAAAGAAATTATAGCCGCTAGAATTTCGAATCAAAAAGGAAAAAAGAACAAAGTGCACATGTTCAGAGAAATCTTAGCCTTAACTTATTACGATTTGGATTTCAATTAAAATCATAAGATTTTTGGTCTCGACCTAAATAAATCTAAAGTAAATTGTTTTAAAACAATGTTTCATGACTATGAAACAGTTTGGAATATAAAGGTAAAGAGCGACATTCAAACTTAAACGAAAAGAAATTATTCCGTATATGAGTTGGGATTGCCTTTCTTCAATCTCTCCATCGTTTCACTAATGGTTCCAGAGCTTCTGAACGGCCCTTGTATTTCCGTAGTCGTTTTAAGACGATTGGAAAAAACTGCCAAATTTTAGCGTAAGAAGCGAGGAATTGAGGAGGGGATACCCCCCTTCATTTAAAGAATAGTTCCTGTTCGTTTAAGTTTTATTGTAGATTTTTTTATATAATTTCTGATCGTTTCTCATTTCAGGACGGGAAGCCCCAATCCCCCTCCGTGGAAAATTTCCCCGAAAAATCCTACCCCCCAATATTTTCCGTGTATTCCCAATAACGAATACTATATGTAAACAATGGGCAAATTCCATTACTTACAGCTCTTTTCTAAGGGGCTGTGAGGGGCCATGTCATTCCTAGAGGCACAATTATTCGATCTTTTGACTATGCTGAACAAAATGGCTGTCTCAAAATTTTAATCGGTTGCTTTGGGGGAAAAGGGGCGTGGGAGGGGGTTAGTCGCCCCCTAACCTTTTTGGTCACTTAAAAAGTACACTAGAACTTTTAATTTCCATTTGAATAAGCCTTCTCCTGATTTTCTAGAACTATTGGTTCGATACGACCACCCCTGAAGAACGAAAAAAAAAAAACAAGCATCCGTGATCTATATTTTGGCAAAAATTCAATTCCACATTTTTGTACAAAGGAGCTTAAAAACCTCCAGATCAGGGTTCTCTGATATGCTGAATCTGATAATATAATTTTCAATAAATCCCTAGACTTTTTGGCGGTGCTTCCTACTTTTTAAAAAATCAGGAAAATTTTCTCAGGCCATTAACTCTTGATTGTTAATATGAATTTCACACATTTGAAATCAGAACAAAAATTTAATTCTTTTAATGTATTAACAGTTACCAAAATTTCTTGTTCTAAGTTCTAGTTATTATTGGGCCGAGTATATTTACGACGAACTGTTTGATAAAAAAAAGAACTTAAATCCTATTTTATTCATTTTATGATTTTGCTGGATACCCATAAAAGGTGTTAGTTTACGTTTTTGTTCTCTCTCTCTCTCTCTCTCTCTCTCTCTCTCTCTCTCTCTCTCTCTCTCTCTCTCTCCATCTCTCTTGGTCTCTTAAAGTCACACTTGACTTTTCTCCTATCAGTTTCCCACACTCGTTGCTCTATTTTTTAGAAAGTAGTTTATTGTTACCTTCTTAATGAAGCAGACATGTATCATAATAAATTGAAATTAATTTATGGTAATAACAATGGCAGTCAGCATATTGTTCCCGTCAATGAGCACCAAGCAAGAGAGCGATATCCTTCTCCGCTTTTAAATTTTGAATACTAAGAGTCAAAAGATAACATATAATAGCATTATATATGATGTAACGCAGATATTTTACCCAAGACCCCAGCTCAACCCTTCCATGTGAAAAAAAATTAAGCATGGACTGACTGAATTCCACAAGACGAAATTAAAAGGCTGGCCTCAAAAAAAAAAAAAAAAAAAAAAGAATAAGTTGGGTGAATTGTGGGATTATGTTGAAAACCACATATTCAATAGACAGAAAATTTTTATTGGGTAGCATGGTGAAGGAAGTGAAACAACATTTCTTACCAGTATATATGTTACTGTGAAGGACCGAAATTGGAGAATGTCAACATTCACCGGTAAACGTAAGAAATTACTTTTTTTTCTCCTTGGATTTAGTCAACTTTTTCAGTTTTATGCAAGATTTGATGTTGACAGGTTAGGATAGGTTTTTAACCCATTTCTGATATTTATAACCTAATTTAACCTAACCTAACTTTTACCTTTCCCATAAAAACTTGCATAAGACTGACAAAGCTGATTGAATCCAAGCAGAGAAAAAGGAATTTCGGACATTCACCGGTGAATGTCGACATTTACCAGATTTCAGTCTTTCACCGTAACATACATTACTTACTTAGAGTTAGGACTTCTCACGCCGGTCGGCGGATAAGGCGGCAACAATGTCTCTCCACGATGACCTCTCCAGCGTCTTCTGCCAAAGTTAAGGGATGTTCTTGAAAGTCTTTTTCTAGGCATCGTCCAAGTGTAGCCTTCTACCGTCCGCGCCTTCGAACTCCTGGAGGAGTCCAACACCAATATCATGAGGCAGGGGATTACTGCCCATTCTAACCATGTGTCCCCAATATCGCCAAAGAGCCTCAATTTCAGCTTCAAAGAGAAAGTGGCCCTTCTCCAAACATTTCTTAACTTATCAAAGGCGCTCTCAACATATCTATAAACATCTCAAACTCTTCAATTTTCTTTGCTTTTGCTGTCAGTGGCTCAGCAGGTAGTTTATCCACATTATTGCGCATGATTTCGCCTTTTGCGTACTAATTGCCAAACTTATTCGTTCCCCTACTTTCGATAGTTCATTTATGTTGTACTGAAGCTCCTCTGTTAAGTGAGAAAGGAGCTTTATATCGTCTGCGAAGTCTGCGTCAAATAAAGCACGACTTTCTGTCACCTCGATGCCACCTATAAAGTTGCACGTCCACAGGATGAAGTCAATGAATATTGTAAACAACATGGGGACAGAATGCATCCCTGTTGAACGCCTGAGTTGACTTTGAACTACTCAGTCAAGTCCCCATCATCAGTTCAAACAGCACACATTTGTTCATCATATAACACCATTATAATTCTGACAATTTTATATATGTCTTTATACACGTAAAATTACGAACAATATCTGTAGACATCAGCCTTAACTAGGTTTTTTTAAAGCTTTGATCCTTTCTCTATACCACTGTCACATTGTCACTAGAAAGTAACTATGCAACAGGGTCAACGAATTTAGGATTGATGACATGTTTGCAGTATTCTTTGATACACCAATTTAAAGAGAACAAAGAAACAAAACAAATAAAAAGAAAATACATCTGAATATCCACCCAGTCAATCTATTCAACACACACACATACAAATATAATTGCAACGTGCTGTATTTCTTAAAATGTACCAAGAATCTTGTATCTGAATAAAACCCCATTATTAAACAAACAAATGAACCTGGAACTGACGAACGGGTCTAAGGCCAGTATGAAGGAAAAGAAAAGAAATAATACAACAAATATTTCGCAGCAAGGCGTAAAAAGTCTTCAGCATAAAAAAAAGGATAATGAAAAATAAAACGAAAAACAACTAGAATATAAAGCTAAAAT
>JAQQPU010003952.1:27495-55327 GCA_029168905.1 Artemia sp. Kazakhstan ARC1039 | reverse complement strand
GACAAACCCTATGGATGTGCACAAACCTTATGGAAACTATAGAGGAACATGCTATATTGATGTCTTTTAGGTATTAAATAAAAAAACAAAACAAGGGTTTTTAACTGAAAGTAAGGAGCAACATTAAAATTTAAACCGTACAGAAATTATTCCGTATATGAAAGAGGCTGTCCCCTCCTCAACGTCTCGCTCTTTACGCTAAAGTTTTTTATTGTTTTGAAAAATAGAGTTGTGAAAACAGTCAAACTTTAGCGTAAAGAGCGAGGCGTTGAGTAGGGGACAGCCCCTTTTATATATGGAATAATTTCTGTACATTCTAAATTTTAATGTTGCTCCTTACTTTCAGTTAAAAAACTTGTTTTTTTTTTATTTAATTTCTGAACACGCTTTTTAATTAATGCAGGTTTGGATTTTGGCTCACCGTACATCAATAATTAAAACGAAATTTGCATATTAATTTTACCTACGAAGTTTTTTTTTAAAACTTCGTAGGGGGTTCATTGGATTGGAAACAAGAATTTCTAGTGCCCTTTTTGTGAATCAAAAGCGATCGAAGGACAACTAGCCCGCCCCTCCACGTCTTCTTTTCACCAACTGCATCTGATAGAAATTTTGAGATAGCTATCTTATTTAAAATAGTCTTAAGATCATATAACAAGGCCTTAGGGTTGAAACCACCCTTCAGAACCCGGGGGCAAGGGTTTTAAGTTATGCCCTGGGGGGTATATAAGGTGTTTATGGAAGGTGTAGTCGTAGAAACTTCAGATACTTAGTAAATAAATAAATATTAGGAATTAAGGAATAAATATCAGTATATGTATATTAAACTGACAATGCACATTCATTTGGATTTTTTCAGTAAAGTGCAAATTATTTTCTGGTTTTGAGATGGCCTGGGGGTTTGTCAGCCATACTCATTTTAATTTCTGCTTGCTTTGAGTTTGACTCGGCTATTTATTGTAATTTCTGTTCGTTTTGGGTTTCATCTATTTATTGATGGTGATTTGTGGTAGTTTTATGCTTGCTAGATTATTTTAATTTATATCTGCTCATTTTTGGTTGAATGAAGTTCTTCATTTTTCTTTGAAAAACTTATTTTGTGGAAAAAGTTTTTCGTTAATTATTCAGGAATAGGCCAGTGTTATTACCAAGCTCTAGTTTCGAGTCGCCTCTTTCGGAAGATTATTTAAAAACAAATCAAAATTATTGCTTCGCAGATTATACAAGGTATATTTATAAAACTAGCTTACATAAACTGATTAGTAATATTTTCCACCGTAGAATTCTTCCAATATCAGTAGAATTTTATTACCTGGCGAAAGATTTTCGGCCATGGAGATTATAACCGTGTGATTACAATGTTTTGCGGGACAAAATGGCAGAAGATGCCACTTTTCAATGCCGCGATATCTTCCGTTGGGGTTGCCCCTTAGGGGTTACCTGGTAAAACACGAGCCCTAGCACATAACAACCGAAATCACTTAATAAGGGCATCATCTGCTGACGATTCATCAAAGACCTTGGTAATCAATGCTGCGTTCATGTCATGATCAGTATATGATTTATGACTAAACATGGACCTCGCTGCGGCATTCACATCGTGCTTTGGAGCCGTTTCTCAATAAAGGGTCTTCAAAACCTCTTATTTGGGGTTTTGACCTTGACAAATTGCTTAGCTATCATAGAATTCGCAATCCCTTGCATTTTGACCCTCTTTGGGGAAAGATTGATGTTTCGTGGCTCAAATTGGCAGAAAACCATCTTGCTGTGGCTTCTAAGTTAAGAGGAGGTGGGCTAAAAATTTCTTATTTAGGGTGCTAGACCAAAGAAAATCAGTTGCTTATCTTAGAATGTCCATTTTCTGGCATTTTGACCATCCTTGGGCAAATAGTAGTCTTCCTTCGTCTTTCAACCACTTCGCACTCAACCACTCAACCAATTTGTATCGCACTCAACCACTTCAATTCGTAGTCTTCTCTGGCAGTTACATGATTCAGTCCTTCCTGGGCCCCTCTCACTAGAATGGACCTCACCTCCAAATGACACCAGTATAAGGGGAAGAAGAAGGATACGAAAAAGACGCTTTATACTGGAGGGTCCATCAGTTCAAAAATTACTTAGAGGTTAATTAATTAGATAGTCCAGTCAGTGACCTAAGTCCCCTATTTTTGCCATATAAGATCATGAGGTACTTGTCTATTATATAAAACACACTTTGAAACTTTTGTGAAGCTGGGTGCCAAAAACAATAGTTTACCCAGAGACCCAACAGCATGGGCGCCGGAAGGGGGACAGGGGGGACTTTGGAAATTTTGGACTATAAAGTAATTATATGGAAAGCAAAGGAAAGAGAGCAGAATAGGGAAAAACTATGGAAAGAATCTGTGTTGCCCCATTGTTGGCTACCTGCCAATAGATTTTGATCCTTAATAAGGAAAATTTAAGTTCTAATTTGTGATTGAGTGACCCCTTTCCAGTTTTCCACGAGCATTTTTTCTATATGATTTAGCTAGAGTAAAGAAAAACAACAACAAATTCTTCATAGTAATGAATGGTAAGTAAATAACAATCCTTGTCAATAGCGAAAGTATAAGAGCCTAGCTATTGATAACATTCAATCAAAGAATCAGATTTTTATGGTGATACTAAATATGTATTTGTTTATTAGTAATTAGTGCAGTTACTAGTACGCAAAAAAGTTCATACGCTATAATTATAGAAAACACGAGGAAAAAAAACTTAATAAGGGGCAATGTCAGTAAAAATATGCCGTCAACTTTTGCTTGCATTACAAGAGTGCCCCTGAGCTGATATATGAAGCCACTATAATCAGAAATGTTGCCCCTGAACGGAATGCTGGGAATTTTTGTATTTTCCCCCTGAACGGATGCGTTTCTTGTGTTTTATTATAATTTTTTCAGGAGTGATTGTATTTATCTAGTTGTCAATTTGAAAAAGATTTAATTTTTTACAGTTATGAAGCATAAAGGTGTCAAATATACTGGTTTTTGGTATTCAAAATTAAATTTAAAATATTGAACTAAAATTTTTTGTTTGATTTTCTTAATCTTAGTTTTAGTGTTTTGCTTTGAACAAACTACTTTGATAATGCGGTACTTTTTATAAACACTGAGTCTTAAGCACAGTATATAAATTACAGTATATACATTATATGAACACAGTATATAAATATATCTATATCTTTATACTATGGTCTAAAGACACTAAATATTTTGGTATTTGATAACCAAGTTCAAAACTGTCGATATTGTTAAAAAGTATCCGTCCAACGGCAACGCTTTGGCATTGCTCGACAGATCTGAATGCAGGGAGTTTACATCTTAGTTTTTGTACGTGGGCTATTGTTTTGTGTATATTTTGTAATTATTTATTGTTTTCATTTTTATATACTTTTACTTTAATCGACATACTTTTTCCATTGCCTTTAGAAAAAAGTTTGTCTCTTAAAAAAAAACAAGTTTTACAACTGAAAGTAAGGAGCAACAATAAAACTTGAAACGAAAGGAAATTATTACGTATATGAGGGGGGGGGGGGGTTGCCCTCCTCCTCAATACCTCGCTCTTCACGCTATAGTTTTTCGGCACTTTAAAAAAAATACTTGTTGTTCTAATTAAATAGTGTTTCAGGAGTCGTTCTTTTAAAGAATTGGGACAAAGTTTAAACTCTAGCGTAAAGATCGAGGTTTTGAGGAGAGGCAACCTCCCCCTCATTTACGTAATAATTTCAGTTCGTTTTGAGTTTTAATGTTGCTCCTTACTTTCAGTTGAAAAAACTTATTTTTTTCAGTTCTTTTATTTCTGATCGTTTTTTAAATAACACCAGGAAACCTGGCTCCACCTCCGCGGAAAAATCCTCCTCCCCATAGAAATATCCTCTGAATAATTCAATCCTGGCGAAAATTTACCCCGGACAATTCCACGCGTAAAATTGAATCGGTAAAGAGAAAGCAACATATAAACAAATTTTGCATAGAACTTCTGGAAAATTCACCCAGTGTAAAATTTCTCCTGAAAGGTTCACCCCCTGGAAACTTCATTCTCCATGGAAAATTTTCCCAGCAGAAAATTCATCCTCCCCTCCCCCACCCAAAAAATGTATGCATACTTCCCAATAACAAATAAAACAATAGGCAAATGTTTTAACTTAAAGACCTTTCCTCATGGGCTGTAGAGGGCCATTTTATCTCCAAAGACATAGTTAATGGGCCTTTCAACTATGCTGAACAAAAAGCTATTTCAAAATTTTAATCAAACGATTTTGGGAAAAGAGTGGTGTGGGAGGGGGCCTAGTTGCACTCCAATTTTTTTATCACTGAGAAAGAGCACTAGAAATTTTCATTTCCGTTACAATGAGCCCTCTCCCAACGTTCTAGGCCCACTGGGTCAATACGATCACCCCTGGAAAAACAAAAATAATAAACACGCATCCGTGATTTTTCTTTTGCCAAAAACTACAAAATTCCACATTTTTGCAGATATGAGCTTGAAACCTCCACAGTAGGGTTCTTTGATACGCTGAATCTGATGGTGTGATTTTCATTAAAATTCTATGACTTCAAGGGGGCATTTCCGCCTTTTTTCGAAAATCTGGCAAATTTTCTCAGGTTCGGAGCCTTCGTGGCCAATTTATGTCTACTGTGGAGCACATGCACTCAACCTGGCGATCGCTTCAGCTTGCTCCATTCCAGTCATGAAAACGTGTTTTGGGACAATATTTCTGATCTGCAACTTTTTTGGCTCATCCCCCTCCCGTACCCAGGTACTCAAAGACAGAAATCGACAATGCATGCCAGAATCTAGAAAAATACTCTCATTACCCCTGTGACATGAAACGACCACTATGACATCGGTTCGCCGAAAGAAGCGTACAGAGCTTCCATATACATTCCATTCATGGACTACTTCATGTCAGAACTCAAGGAGAGATTTACGGTGCATCTTACAATTTTGACAACTTTAAACGGCTTCATACCTGTGAACTAAGAAAAAAGAAACGTGTCTGACGCAGAAATCAGTGAGAATACTAATATTTACTCCGACCTTTTACCAGAGCCAGAACTGAGCCACGAACTGAAATTGTGAAAAACGAAGTGACAGAACGGTAACAACAAAGAAAGACCAGTCTCGGCTGCACTTGATACGTGCAATGCTGATTTCTTTCCAAACATCAGCCACCTTCTTACAATTGTAGCTACTCGGCCTGTTTCAACTGCTACACCGGAAAGGACTTTCTCTACCTTGCGACGGCTTAAGACATGGCTACGAAATGCAACCGGTGAAAAATGTTTGCCAGGTCTAGCGTTACTGGCAGTGCACAGGGGTGTTGCTATTGACACTGATACAGTTATTGACATGTTCGCAACTAAAAAACACGTCGAATTGACTTTGTTCTGTGGATTCATTTGTAACTATTACGTTTCTTAACTTCAATATACAGTATTTTATGTTCCTATACGGCCTTGTTCGTAGCTGTTGATGGGTAAGACTAAACTTAATAAAACTTTTATATTTGGAATCAGCATAATAAGCAAATTTTACTGATATGTCTATTGGTATCGGAATTCCGTTTTTAGAGTTTGGGTTACTATTGAGCCGGGTCACTCCTTACTTACAATTCGTTGCCACGAATTGTTTGATTATCCATCAAAATCCAAAGAAATGTTGAAATATTTCTATATAATAGAATAGAAATATATAGTAGAAATATTCAATGATAAGATAGAAATATATATAATAGAAATATTCAATGATATGAGATCATTGAAATATTGATCGTTTTTTTCTGCGTTACCAAAAGTATTGTATTCATAAAACTTTACAGTTTCATGAAATGTAGATAAACAAATAGAAAACATTTTTCAACTAAAGTAAGGAGCAAGTTTAAAGCCTAAAACAAATATAAATTACTCTTTATATAAGGGCCCTTCTCAACACCCTGCTCATTAAACAAAAGTTTTTTAGTGCAAAGTTTCTTTAAAAATTTGGAAAAAAGCCGAAATGCACAGTAAAAAGTAAGGAGCTAAGGAGGAGACAGCCCCCTTCATACAAAGAATAATCTGTTCAAATAGGTTTCAAATCTGTTCCTTGCTTTCAGTTAAAAAGCTTTTTTTTATTTAATTTCTGATTGTTTTCCAAATCATACCCAGGCCTAACCAAGATGTAATTTGAGGTACCTGTCCCTTAAATCCCTGGTTAATTGCTTTTAAAATGTGTAAATCAATAATTGTAAGTTGATTAGTACCGTCCTACGTTTAAGTTTGCAATTTCAATTGTGGATAAAATTTGAATATACTTAAAAAATTGGCGATGAATAGTAATTTTGGTTAAAAGTCCTTGTTAATATTACTACTAAAGAATTTCGGTTGGATGAAAAAGGAGTATTATTGTTTGTATGGATGGAAATTCTGTGAGATTTTTGATCTTCTACATGACTGAAGCAATCACATCATTTACAACATGATTTTCTTATCGATAAATATATTACATACATTTGTTAAAATACATTGAACTACTTCATATAAATAGAAAAATATTACAATTTAAAATTTCTGAAGACTAAGTTCCTTGCAGTATTTGCCACCCCAAAGAAATTTCCTGGCGGGACTGATAATGAACTGCCTTGCCTCCTCCACCTCTGTGCTTGTAGATATGGGAATGTAACATTTAGCTGTAAAGAGAAACACTTTAATTAATTCCTACTCCGCTTACCTCTTTCAACATTTATCTGAAGCCTCATGAAGAGTAAGCAGTTTTTCCACTAAAATATACTTTTGTAGGAATCTACCCTACCCCACCTAAAAAATGACTCAACCCCCCCTCATTATAACTGACACGCAATTACAGATCACCAAACGTAGCCTAATTTCGTCACAAATAAAGCGAATTAACTTGGTTGAATCCTGAATTGCCATCGCGTGGCATTACTTCTTTTGCAACTGGGAAGCCTAAAATACAGTTATTGATACTTTTAAATCAATTAGCTTCTAATGGTTTAAATTGATTGAAAATTCGTCCTCTTCGGGGTGAAGTCTTAGTCTGGTGCCCTAAACCACCTAAACTGTCACCCAACCACCACTACTATTTTGGTGCCTGCCGCCGCCCCTCGGAAAATTTTCTACCGGCGCCCCTGGCCAACAGCCACAGGACCAGTCTGAATGTAGCACAGCTAAAGACAAAACGTGCCTTCAAAAAAAAGGTTTCATAATGCATCAGTGACCAGGGTTGCCACCGAGGTTACATTCGTACCATTTTTGGTACGTTTTAAATAAAACGGTACGTTTTACGTTACGGTCCTAAAAACGTTACATTTTTGTTACGTTTTTGAATTTATGTTACAATTATGCTACGCTTTTGAATGATAAGTAAGTTCCACATTTTCTGAGTAATCTATTTTTTCCCCCATGAAAAAAAATCCGCTGTTCCCATTTTAATTACACTGACATGAGTATCGACATTCTTTCACATCGCGGTCATTTGATCTTATCACACAATCACTCAGTTATTAGGATGAGAAAATACCCACTTCGCTTACTCGCATTGTAAGTTAAGAAAACATTCTCTCTCATGAGGTCATGAGCATAAGATTATCATTTGCTTAATGACAAGCGACAACAGTCAGTTAGTCACCTTACCAACTTTCAATTTCATTATTTGAGTTTGAATCTTGTTCAGTCAACAGTCATACTGAAATGATACGGGGAAGAGGCTAGCTGAAGTCAGGAAGGAAAATGTATAATAAAAACAGGTAAATAATAATAAAAGATATTTTCTTTATAATTTCTTTTTAAATATGTGATTATAAGATGATATATGTATTATTCTTTGGGTAACAACCTTACCCCTCTTTCTGATTGGTTGGACATAATATCAGGTTATATACAAAACTTGCTCTTTTTATATGGGACTATTAACAGCTGATATTGACAAAATGCATGAAACGGTAAAAATGTGCCATTTTTTTGTTATAACCAAGCTATATCTAATCACTGAGGAGGGTTAGTTGAGCCAGAATTTTCGATTTTATATTAGACTTTCCAAGTATCATGGTCATTTTTTGACATTATACTCCCCCTACCCATCTGTATTTTCAGAAAAGGGGCCATGATATTTGACAATAGTATAAAATAAAGGATTTAATGGTACTGCTTGTGTGTTTAGCATGTTTTCTTCAGAAAAGGACAATCACTAAATATTTGGCTTTAGAAAAAGACAATTAGACTAGTGTCCATTTTTATGAAGAAGATAAACACTAGTATTTGTATCTGTATAGGGTAGTTCTGCAGTTTACTTAACAAACGACAAAAGCACGAAGAACAATAGGGAGATCTTTTTGCAAGACAGTGGAGGTAATTTGAGTTAATATTTCGGCCCTATGTCCAAGGGCCGTCCTCAGCAAGACAAAAATATATAAAAGATAAAAGACTCACAACAACATGCGACCAATAAAACAAAAAATTAAAAGATTTTCAAAGCAGTCCTAGCATCCTTACTTCAGCGAAGTTTAACCAGGACTGATAAAAAGTGAGTTAAAACAATGCTACATACAGATTATTTTTGGTGCAAACTTTTTTAAGATTTGTAGTGATTTTTGGGATGTAGGGGAGGTAAATTGTGTTTAAGGGCTTGTCAGAAACCTCACATGGTAAACTATCATTAATTTTACGGGAATGTCTTTTCAGTCTACAGTTAATTACACTATTAATAAATAAAATAGGATACCCATTTCCAAAAAGTATGTCCTTGATGAAGTTTAATTCTGCTGTGATGTGGGAATCAGAACAAATGTTTAGGGCGCGATCGACGAGGGATATTACGACTGCTCTTTAACTTGTGGGGGGTGGTTTGATTTAAAATGCAAATATCTATTATGTTGCGTTGGTTTTCTATAAATAGTAAAATTGAGTTTATCGAAGCTATGAATAACTAGCACATCTAGGAATGGGATTTTATTTGCGATTTCAATTTCTAAAGTAAACTGTAAATTTCTATCGTATGTATTAAGGTGATCTAAAAAACCCCTAAGTTCGTTTTCCCCATAGTTCCAGAGTGAAATTACGTCATCCATGTAGCGTCCCCAAAAGATATGTTTAAAAAAATACGAATTTAATGCCCAATTTTCAATGTGTTCCACATAAATATACGCCAGTAACCCGGAGAGGGGCGCGCCCATTGCTAAGCCATTAATTTGCTGTTAAAAAGAATTACGGAATTGGAAATACATTGAGTACTTGTTACAAAGTTTAACAAAGGTCATTAAGACTTCACAATATATTCGTGCTGCTGAAGCTTCTATTAAGTGATAATCTTTGATTTTATTTTCTAATAACTGTTCAGATACTGCGACATCAATATTTGTATACATTGAAACAATGTCAAAGCTACTTATAATTGTATTTTTGGCGATATTTACGCTTTTGAGTTTTTCAACTAAATCTACCGAATTACATATATATGATTTTGAGAGTAAAGCAAAGGTTTAAAGGCTGTACATAACCATTTCCCAATATTGGATGTGGGGGCTTTCGTACAAGCTACTATGGGCCTTAAAGGAATGCCTTGCTTGTGTAATTTTGGTAGACCATAAAACTTTGGGCAAAAGCTACCAAGGGGGAAAAATTTATTATATAGTTATAGTTGTGGAGTAATTTTACCTTTTTGTTTTAAACTTTTTAATTCATTTATAATTTTGTTAGCAAATTGATCAGTATGATCGTGGGTTATAGTTGTATATGTGGTCTCGCCATTTAGATGATAATTTTATTTGTTAATTTACCTCCCTTAAAGATAAATTACCTCCCCTACATCCCAAAAATCACTACAAATCTTAAAAAAGTTTGCGCAAAAAATAATCTGTATGTAGTATTCACAAATAATTTAAAAATCATAAATTTTCTAAATTCTGGTAAAGATAAAACCCCAGTTACTCGCCAAAGAGGGGTCTATCAAATACCATGCGATTGTGGCAAATATTATGTAGGTAGAACACACCAGAATTTAGAAAAGCGCATACAACAGCATAAAGATGATGTAGTCAAAGCTCTAAATTCTAATATTTCCACTGTTTCATTTGATTCTGCATTAGGGAGCCATATTTCTGAAAATCCTCGCCACAATATACTTTTTGATGAATCCGCCCTTATTAGCAATGACCTAGGCATAAAGCAGGTAGTCCGAGAATCAATTGAAATCAGACTTAAGATTAATAATGATATTTCCTTAAATAGGGACTTGGGGGAATATACAATAAATGCTCTCTATACACAAATTTAATTAAAAATGATCTTACAAAATATTATAAAAAACCAATAGACATTAACACAGAACCGGTCACAAAAAGACCTTTGAGGTTTGGTGCCAAAAAGGCTGGATTAGCAATAAGAACGTGTTTTTAAATTATTTTTCTTTCATCTCATTGAATCGCCTTGTTTTAACTCACTTTTTATCAGTCCTGGTTGAACTTAGCTGAAGTAAGGATGCTAGGACTGCTTTGAAAATTTTTTAATTTTTTGTTTTATTGGTCGCATGTTGTTGTGAATCTTTTATATATTTTTGTCTTGCCGAGGACGGCCCTTGGACATAGGGCCGAAATATACATTCAAATTATCTCCACTGTCTTGCAAAAAGATTTCCCTATTGTTCTTTGTGCTTTCGTTGTTTGTTATGGAAAGGCAGTGTGGTCTTCGTCGCGATTTTTTTTAGTTTACTTAACAACTGATTCATAGGGACCAGGCAGGTTGAGTTGGGGCCCTAACCCCATAAGAACTTAAATTTCTTCGAATGTCTCGGAATTTCCTTTTTAAATTATAGGTTTTTACTATCCCCTCCAATTTTTTTTAATTAAATCATTTCCAGTTCGTTTTTATTAACTCACTGATCATTTTGTTACATCTTCCATTTATTTCTTTGTCGCACAATTTTTTTTAATTTGTGAACTATTGTGAACTGCTCAGTTACTTCCCACATTTATTAGTATAGCACAACGGTATGAGTACTTCGTGAGGCTGTGTTAACTTAGGTTGTGATCTTGGATGAGACATTATATTTTCTTTTTAATTGGAAAATTAAAAGTTGAAAAAATTTGGTTTCCAGAATCTATAAATATAAGTGAAAATTAGGGGCAAGAAACGATTCGGTTTTTTCATAATTTGATCCTTTTTACTTGTTTTCCTCAAGTCAACGACTTATTTCACTTTTGCATTCAAAACCTAGATAAATTTGGTGTTTATTTTATGCAAAACCCAATGCTTTTTGTGCCCCTCGTTTTCACTTATATTAATATATTCTTGAGAAAAAAAAATTCTCTACCTTTTAGTTCAGTTTGAAAAACCCCCTCCCCTTAAAAATTCTTCGCCTGGAATTGTAAGACCCATCAAACCAGCTTTAAGCTAACAACATTCTTGTAGTTGAGTTATATGAACTCTTCTTTTATTTCTTGATTTCTTTTGGTTGGGAGTTACAAGTCAAATTACAAACGGAAAAAGGCATTTTATGTAAATGACTGCTGTTTCGTATAGGAACTGAAGACAACAATTGAAATATTTTTTATTCGATAAAATAAAAACAAAACAAAAACTCTCTCACTCGGAATTGATCAAATCTTCATATAGGAGCGATGCAACTTTGAAGCCAGAGGAGGTGAGACTGAGACCGAGCTACTACTACTACTACTAACAACTCATCGCAGCACCAAGCCGCCTGAGGCCAACACAGCTACGCACGCTCCTCCTCCACCCCAATCTATTCAAAGCCTCCCTTTTTACACCCGCCCACGAAGTTCCCATTTCCTTTAAATCTTTCTTTATGACGTCCTCCCAACCCAGACGGGGACGACCTGCTTTCCGTTTAGCCCTAGATGGTTGGCCGAAAAGAACAATCTTCGGCAATCTGTCATCCTTCATCCGAACAACATGCCCTAACCACCTCAACCTTTCTTTCATTATAGACCTAGAAAGCGGTATTGAACCACATTTTTCGTATAGCCTATTGTTTGAAATACGGTCAGTCAGCCGGGTACCCAGAACAATCCTTAAGCAATTTCTCTGGAAAACATCTAGCAAATCTTCATCCGCTTTTCGGAGCGTCCATGCTTCAGAGCCATATTTGACCACTGTCATCACTGTAGCTTCTAAGATTCTAATCTTGGTTTGCAGACTTATCTTCCTATTCTTCCAGACTTTTTTTAACTGTGAAAAAACACCCTGAGCCTTGGCTATTCTATTTTTAACATCTTCACTGCTCCCACCATCTTTACTAATAATACTACCAAGGTAAGTGAAACTGCCCACCTGATCAATCTTTTCATTACCCAACGTCACCTTTTCATCTTCACTTATTCCTAGCCTTAGTGACTTGGTCTTCCTAACATTAATTTTCAAACCAATACTAGCACCCTGAACTCGCAAAACCTCTAAAACTTCATTCATTTTGCTCACACTTTCATCTAGGATGCTTAAATCATCAGCATAATCCAAGTCCAGGAGACTTTTTCCTCCCCATTTGATTCCGTGGTCTCCCATTGCCTTTCCTGTGCTCCTTAAAACAAAGTCCATCAAAATAATCCATATAAAGGGGGATAGAACACAACCCTGCTTAACTCCTGATTTAATACAAAACCAGCTGCTAACCTCATTTCCTACCTTAACCGCAGCAGTGTTATTCTCGTACATAGCACTAATCACTTTAATGTATTTGTCTGGTATACCATACAAGGATAAAACCTTTACTAAAGCTCCTCTATCAACAGAATCGAACGCTTGCTCATAATCTATAAAACTGAGGACCAAAGGTGTTTGAAAACTTAGGCACTTCTCAATTATTAACCTAAGAGTGAAAATTTGGTCAACACATCCTCTACCTTTTCTAAAACCGCACTGCTCTTCTCTTAAAACTTTGTCTACGGCATCTCTCAGTCTAAAAAGTATCATATTACTAAGCAATTTGCTACCTACAGAGACCAGACTAATGCCTCGATAATTACCACACTCACTTTTATCACCTTTCTTATAAAGTGGCTTAATTAAGGTTTTCCTAAAATCATTAGGTACTTCCCCTTTTTCAAAAATCATATTCATAATCTCCAATAACTTATTTCTAACCTCAGAGCCACCATATTTAAGAAACTCATTTACTACCCTATCAGCACCTGGAGCCTTATTATTCTTTAATCCTTTTAGTACTGTTTCTAATTCCTCCTCACAAAACAAATCTTCCTTCACATCCAAGGTATCACAAACTTTTTCATTTTCCTCTATATTTTTTCCTGCAACTCTATCTCGGTTAAGCAAATTCTCAAAATGTTCGGCCCATCTCGCTTTAGCTTTTGTCTTATCGCTAATTGCCACCCCATTCCTATCTTTAACTGGGACAAGTCCGGATTGACTACTACCTCTCAATTTGTTAACGTGCCAGTACAATATTTTACTATTATGCCGTCTAGCTGCATCTTCTAAATCCTCGGCAATTTTATCCATGGCCTCCACTTCACACCTCCTTAGTTCATATTTCAATGCTTTCTCCACTTTCTTTACATTTCTTTTGTTTTCATGTGATCTATCACTCAGATAATTCTTGTACAAGTCCTTTCTCCTTTCTATTAAACATAAAGCTTTTTCACTAATATTCTTAGCTGCAGTTCTAGCTTTCTTCCCTAATACACCTTCAGCAACTTCACAAATTATTTTTCTAAAATTATTCCAACCATCTTCCACATTATCAAATTTTAAACTCTCAAGTTTAGTATTCAACTGTTCCTGGAAAGTTTCTCTCAAATTCTCATCCTGGAGTCTACTAACATCATAACTTCCCGGGAGGTAATTACCCTTCCGATATTTCAGCTTTAAATTAACCCTTGACACTACTAGATGGTGATCTTTACTTTTAACATCAATAACAGCACTCCTATATACCCTAGTATCTTGTATTGATCCTGCCAGTCTTCGGTTTACTATAACATAATCAATAAGGTTTGCTGTCTTACCATCACGTGAATACCATGTTAGCTTATGAGCCATTTTATGACCAAACACCGTATTGGTTATAACTAGATTGTTATACCTACAAAATTGCAAAAGTCTGTATCCATTACTGTTTTCTTTTCCTACACCAAATTTACCTAAGCTGGGATACCATCTATCCATATTTCTACCAACCTGGGCGTTGGTTGAAATTTAAAAATTTTAAAAATCTAGTTGGTTATCTTCTTTTCTGAAAAATTCTAAATTGTCCTGTGTTTATTGACTTGCCTTTTATCTTGTACGTATTACTCATCAACTTTTGGTTTAAATAAATAGATTCAAAGACTTTTGGTTTAAAACACCAATAATGTCAATTAAAAAACGCGACAAAATAAGCAAAATAGTAGCCTGGCGTTATATACACGCACCGAGGGGGGGGGGTTCTTTCTGTTGTGCAGGTAAACCGGAAGCAGCACTTACAGTTCAATAAATAAGAAATTCCTAAAGGTAAAGAAGCATAAATTGTTATTATCGTATACTTTTTAGGCATCTTTTAAACGTTGGAGGGAAGATTTTTAATGAGAGTATGTAAAAATATATTTTTCAAATTATATAGGCAACAAAAGTCCCCTCCCTGCTTTAAGTACCGCTCTTGATAGCGAAATTAAGGCACCGTGCCTTGAAAAGACACTTTCCTATCAAAGGTTACGAAAAAGTTACGTTTTTAAGAGTTTGGACGTTACGATTTTTTTTGGTCTGGTGGCAACCCTATCAGTGACTGTTTTCCATCCGCTCACTTCCTTGTGAGAAGCTCTCGCTTATTATGCAACTTTGTGATAAGGCGGAAAGACAAGCGCGTAGGTCCTTCCATTTACCAAAAGAAGAAAAAGAAAAAAGTTTGAGCAGAGTCATATCTCGAACTGCCTCCTCAAGGGAGCTATTCTGTGAAAACTATATGAGACTCTGAAGAGAAGGTTCGCGAGATAAACATAAATTTTAAAGACAAATTAGGTAAAGGCTCTGTGGCTTACCTGTTATAGCGACCACACTTTGTTCTTGATCTGTAATGAACATGGTTCTCTGTGTCCACTTGGCGATAATCAGCTTAGCCTGAGCGATATAAAATACTATGCAGGTATGTTTGCATTAAATATTTATTGTATAAAGTGCTTAGGTTAAGTATTTAGTATAATGCGTTCTGCGCGGCCTGCTTTCCATAATTCTCTGTTGTAGTTTCATATTTTGGTATATTTCATGAGGATTAACGCAACTTCACTTCTTTGGTGTGGTCGCTATAATACGTAAGTATCGAAATACTACCAATTTTTTATTATCCAGGTATCCCTTGAAAGTTCGTGCCTTTTCTATAGATTTGGTATTTAAAATATGAATAATTATAACGCTGTTGCAGAGATAGCTATCTATGCTGGACTCCACCACCTGTCAATACTCTTTTGTCTGCCAGAATCGAACAACTTTGTCAATTATCATTTTCCCAAATTACAAGCCATGATTCAACTTAAATCTGTCAATGAATGCTTCTGAAAAATTCCTCCGACATAATTCAAGTGTTTATCCCAAATTGGTCTGTTGTCTGTTATTGTTAAATCATTGAGAATTTNAGAAGAATAATCTTTCAACTTCAGAGTCCAAAATCAAAAATAGGTTATTCCTAATTTTCTCATCAACATCGCCTCTAAAGGTTACTTAAAAAAAGACGTCAGAGAAACGGTGTAGAATGATCTTTTGAAAACTCCAATAACGATCTACTCTGAATTAAGGGAAACAAATTTACAGCTCTAACAACGTAAGTCTCTAAGCTCAGCGTTGAATACAAGTACCTATAGAAAGTGCTTTTATTCATTAATTTAAAAAAACAAAGTTTTTTCGAGGGAAATAAAGAGCGAAGTTGAAACTTGAAACGAACAAAAATTATTACTTCACAGCCTATCTAACATATATCAATAAAACTAGTGCAAATAAATCAACTGGCGATATTTCCCTTTTACATAGTTTTCAAATTTAAAGCCCTCTAGGAGCTAGCAGGGTGGTCAAAAAAATCTGAAACTAGTGCCAAAAGTGCGACTTTTGCTACGAAATGGCAGCCTGAGACGCTTAATATTGCATCTATGACGCAAGTACTTCATGTTTAACGATAATGTCGATTATCAAAGTCACCCGGCTGTGGGGTTACTTGGACAACCAGCTTGGACCATCAGCTTTAAGACCATCACATCTCCTTTAAAACTCGTTTATTGGTATCAAATGTATCAAAAGCGATAAAAAAAACATCAGTTATTACAAAGATCATAGAAAAAAAAACTAAAAACAGCCTTCAATACTGATTAAATCAGTTTCTTCAGTAAAAGAATAACCCTAGGGGATCATAAAACCGGACAGATCCACCCCAAAAACCATCTTACTAGAGGCTCTCGAGGGGCCGTCGACCTCAGAAGACTTTAGCAACACCATTTCTACCTAGCTTGTGTAGACACAGCTTGTTTATTCTGTCAGCACGAACTTGTAGCTCGAAGAAGCCACGTGTTTTAGAAATGTAATTTCCAACTCGAGGTCGATTCCAGCGTTTCTATTATCATCAATGCTTAGATCAAATTGTCTGTCAACTCTACATTGTCTGTCTGGCTACGTATTGTAATGTGAACTTCTTTCCAGCCAAATTGATCACAGCATAGTCCCTCACCGTAGCCTGACCCTGACCCTGTAATTTAGCTTAGAAACAACACTGCCATAATTTTTTTTTGCTTTACGGAATAACTTCTGTTCGTTTTAAGTTTTAATGTTGCTCCTTAATTTCAGTTCAAAACCTTTGTGTCGACTAGCTTCGACAAAAAAGGTTAACTAAGCGGGCAGGTTTGCATATCGACATGCTTGTGGGAAATTTTGCTAGCTCAACAGAAATGTGCCTTTAGGATTAGGGAGTTACTTGACCTGTTCCTAAATAGAAAAGTAATTTCCCCTCCCAGACCTCTGTTTTCCTCCTGATCCCAGTTTGCCCCCTCCCCTCCCAGCTGAAATTTAGTTTTTCGAAAAATATTGGCAAAACTAAGATAAGCCTGCATAATTCAAGCATCCACTGAAACAGGTCAGTTTTCTTTAGTATATTTTCACCTTTTTTATTACCGTATGGCTCGTTTTTAAGTTTTCTCTGTTATTTTCACTTGATTTGGCAAAATTGGCTCCAGATTTTACAATGATGGTATCATTTTATGTTTTATACTTCCAAGCTTTTCAAACAGTTCGTGGTAATGAACTGTAAGTAAGAGTTCATTAAATAGTAACCGAAACTCTTAAAAATAGAATTTTGATATCAATAGATACATCAAAAGAATTGTATTTTTATGCTGATTTTAGATATGTAAGTTTCATCAAGTTTACTCATACCCATCAAAAGTTACGAGGTAAATTTTCCAAATTTTCGAAAAAAGGGAGAAACATCCCCTAAAAGCCATAGAATCTTACTTAAAATTACACCATCAGATTCAGTATATCAGAGAACCTTACAATAGAGTTTTCAAGCTCCTATCTGCAAAAATGGGGAATTTTGTATTTTTGCCAGAAGAAAGATCACGGATGCGTGTTTATTTGTTGTTTTTCCCCCAGGGGTGATCGTATCGATCCAGTGGTCCTAGAATGTCGCGAGAGGGCTCATTCGACCGAAATTAAATGTTATAGTGTCCTTTTTAAGTGACCCAAAAATTGGAGGGCAACTAGTATCACTTTTTACAAAAAAAAACTGCATTTTCCAAGCTATGCTCACCATTCTACCATCGGAGACTCTTGACCATTCTACAGTAGCCACAGTAAAAAGCGCAACTTTATTTCTCAAGGGTGTACCGAATAATGAACAAGTACCACTTCATTATTGTATTTTGGTTTTTCTTTTTTCCGCAGCTAGTTAAAGTAAAGAACGAATAGTAAAGCTTATAATAACTGAATAGTACTAGGAGATAAGAGTTTGTAATAAAACATTATTACTTTCCTGAAAGTAATCCATTTATATCCATTTATCCATTTATTATCCATCATCCATTTATAATTGACAAAAAAAGTTGCCCCGGATGAGGTCCAAACTCCACGCCTTGGTATTACAAGGCCTACGCTCTACTGACTGAGCCACCAACCCTTGTATATATGAAAGAATATACACTTTCAGACAGTATCGAAAAAGAGTTACATAAAGGACCGATACAGTTCATTATAAATGGGGCCTATGCTAGTTTCATCGGATATAGCTGAAAACCTAGTAAAGAATAAAATACACACATAGTAGCTAAACTACTACTACTACTACTACTACTACTACTAACAACTCACCGCAGTACCAAGTCGCCTGAGGCCAACACAGCTACGCACGCTCCTCCTCCACCCCAATCTATTCAAAGCCTCCCTTTTTACACCCGCCCACGAAGTTCCCATTTCCTTTAAATCTTTCTTTATGACGTCCTCCCACCCCAGACGGGGACGACCTGCTTTTCGTTTAGCCCTAGATGGTTGGCCGAAAAGAACAATCGTCGGCAATCTGTCATCCTTCATCCGCGCAACGTGCCCTAACCACCTCAACCTTTCTTTCATTATAGCCCTAGAGAGCGGTATTGAACCACATTTTTCGTATAGCTTATTTTGTTTGAAATGCGGTCAGTCAGCCGGGTACCCAGAACAATCCTTAAGCAATTTCTCTGGAAAACATCTATCAAATCTTCATCCGCTTTTCGGAGCGTCCATGCTTCAGAGCCATATTTGACCACTGTCATCACTGTAGCTTCTAATATTCTAATCTTGGTTTGCAGACTTATCTTCCTATTCTTCCAGACTTTTTTTTAACTGTGAAAAAACACCCCGAGCCTTGGCTATTCTATTTTTAACATCTTCACTGCTCCCACCATCTCTACTAATAATACTACCAAGGTAAGTGAAGCTACCCACCTGATCAATCTTTTCATTAATTTTCAAACCAATTCTAGCACCCTGAACTCGCAAAACCTCTAAAACTTCATTCATTTTGCTCACACTTTCATCTAGGATGCTTAAATCATCAGCATAATCCAAGTCCAGGAGACTTTTTCCTCCCCATTTGATTCCGTGGTCTCCCATTGCCTTTCCTGTGCTCCTTAAAACAAAGTCCATCAAAATAATCCATATAAAGGGGGATAGAACCCAACCCTGCTTAACTCCTGATTTAATACAAAACCAGCAGCTAACCTCATTTCCTACCTTAACCGCAGCAGTGTTATTCTCGTACATAGTACTAATCACTTTAATGTATTTGTCTGGTATACCATACAAGGATAAAACCTTTACTAAAGCTCTTCTATCAACAGAATCGAACGCTTGCTCATAATCTATAAAACTGAGGACCAAAGGTGTTTGAAAACTCAGGCACTTCTCAATTATTAGCCCAGACCCAAGTTTGCCCCTCCAGCTGAAATTTAGTTTCTTCAAAAATCTTGTCAAAACTAAGATAAGCCTGCATAAGTTAGAGAAACGGGTCAGTTTTCTTTAGTAATTCTTTGCATTTATGGTACTATAAGGCTTTTTTTATTTCTCACTGACATTTTCACTTGATCTGGGAAAGTTTGGTCCACCTTTGCTCCCTCTAGGGTTTGACGAAATTATCTCCCTATTTTTAGTTCTATATCACACTTACGGAGGGTAAAATTGATAAAAAATTACGTTGATATGAGCAATAGCTTTCAAATAAGCCATTAAACGTCACTCAAAAAGTTCTGGTAACCCAGAAGCCCCAGCTTTCCCAATTGAGACAAAGCACCCAAAATGTCGTTTTTTAGTGCCATTTGGAACTTGCTGACGGTGGAATTTATAGGAAAAAAAGACGTATATAGGAGCAATATCTTTTATATGAGCTACTAAAAATTTGTCAAGATACGGGCGATACCAAAACGCCCAATAACAATACGCCCATACCGATATGCGTGATATCGATACGTCCGATACCAATACAGCGTACAGCCCTTTAGCCAGGGACTATGGAGGGTCTTACCATCACTAAAACCATCGATATTGGACCTTTGAACTATGATGAACAAAATGGCTATCTCAAAATGTTGATTGAATGACTTAAGAGAAGGGGGCCTTTTTGGTCACTTAAAAGGGCAGTTACAAATTTAAATCCATTACGAATGAGCTATTGCACATCTCTCTATGATGCTCCTGGCCAACTCCTAGCCCTGCTAGAAAAAAAAGAAGAATAAAAACCGGGAGACAGATCAGTGCTACCGATGAAAAAGCGATTTTCTTTGTTGTTCAAGGAGAGGGACTGCAATTTCCTTGTACAAGGTTTTCGAGATTGCTGATTCCAATGGTATACTTTTCATTTTGATCTGACGCCATTTTCAAAGGGTTTCAGGCTTTTTTCAAAACCACCATAAATATCTTTTCCTAATAAACTTTTACTTTTAAGACATACTGAAATAATAGTCTCCATTCCTGAATCAGTGTCAAATGGCAATTTTGTTTCACTAGGTAGCTTTTTTCTAAACGCGGTTTTTAACTTTTGGTTGCTATGGGCTGTGGTTCGCTCTTTGCTAGGTTGCAGCTACTGTTGCAACCATGATTTGGAACTTGGTGGAATTTATAGGAAGGAAGGACTTATCTACGACTTATACCTTTTATATGAGCTACTAAAAATGAGGATACCAAAACAACCAATAATAAAACGCCCATACCGATGCGCGTGATATCGAACGTCAGGTACCAATACAGCGTACAACCCTTTCCCCAGGGACTATGGAAGGTTGTATAATCCCTAGAACCATAAATATTGGACCTTTGAACTATGTTGAACAAAATGGCTATCTCGAAATTTTGATTGGATGACTTTGGGGGGAGGGGCCAGTAGGGAGGGGGTAGTTGCCCTCAAATCTTTTTGGTCACTTAAAAAGGTCACCTACAAATTTAATTTCCTTTCTAATGAGCTATTACACATCACTCTATGATGCTCTGGCCACCCCCTAGCCCTGTTAGAAAGAAAAAGAGACAGATCAGTGCTACCGATGCAAAAAAGCGATTTTCTTAGTTGCTCAAGGAGGGGGACTTTAATTTCCCTGTACTTGGTTTTCGACCATGCTGATTCCCATGGTGCACTTTTCATTTTGATCTGACACCATATTCAAGGTGTTTCAGACTTTTTCGAAATCACCATAAATTTCTTTTTGCAATAAACTTTTATTTTTAAGACAAGCCGAAATAATAGTCACCATTCCTGAATCAATGTCAGATGATAATTTTTTTTACTGGGTAGTTTTTTTCTAAACGCGATTTTTAACTTTAAGCTACTATGAACTGTGGTTCGCTCTTTCATAGGTTGCAGTTACTTCCTGCAACCGAGTTATAAGGGAACGTTTCCTTAAAGCATTTTTTATTTTCATTACAGAGTAATCCCAGTCTTAATGTTAATATACAAAAATACATAATGTTACGTAAAGTTTATAACCGAATATATTCGTCGCCAAGGAAAATAGCAAAGGAAGGTTATTAATATATCTATTATCAACATCAACATAAACTATGGAATAGAGTTTATTTAAAGTATATTAAACTTTAGATAAAAGGTGAATTAATGCATGGTTAAAAAAAGAAAAACGAATTATTGCTACAATTTGTCATTTTGCTCAAATTTTAGAGAGAGAAAGAGAGAAAGAGAGAAAGAGAGAGAGAGAGAGAGAGATCGACGAACTTTTGCGACGTTTTCCTGCGAACTTATGACAGCAAAGGTAGCCAAAACTCAGGCAGTTTTAAAAAAAAGAATGTTGATTATTGTCTCCAGCCTGCATGTATGGATATATACATGTGTATACCTATGAGTTTGGTTACCTGGAGGGGATTCAAAAAGCTCAAAACGAAGGAGGAGGGGGATAAAGTTTATTGAAACCTGAGCTTGCAATAAAATGAAAGCTTTACCAGGACCATAAAGGAAATATAATATGCTAAAAATTACTGCTCGAAAAACCCTTTATACAGAACTAAGCAGTGAGTGGAGACTACGATCAATTTGGTAAATTTGATCTCAGAACCTGTAGCCCAATTCTGTAGAAGTACAGAAAGATAAAACCTATATTCGTCGTTTTCCGGAAAGGGAAAAAATCTAAAATGTCTTGCAAGGCTTTTCTTTCGCTTCCTTGTAACATGGTCGTTCGTGCTAAAGTGAACTAAACTATACCAACTAATTATTTTTCATTAGACATTACTCTCAAATATGGAGGCTGTGCTGCTGCCAATGCAAAATTGATATGGCTTATTAGTGTCATAACGAATTCGTAATATGTACTTTTAGTGATAGCAATACCAGTAGGAGCGTATACTCTAGTGCATAGAAAGTGCTTGTAATGAACTTGAAACCAAAATAAGCTTTCGTTAACTTTTTATCAGAAATCTTATGGCCTTTAAAACCGCGAAAAAAGGAGCTACTTAAAACAAACTTTGTATATTTAGTCCGCGTGTTTTTATTGCTTTGGTTTTGCCAAAACTGACCCTAAGAATTGAGTAAAATTTGACAGAATAGGCACGTATGTATATTTTTTTAGGGGGCGAAGGATTTAAAAAAGGGAACTGACATTGATTTTGTTGTTGAAAAACGTGGAATTTTAAATAAGAGCCAAGACCAAGCCTACCTGTGATGCCTCATTACCTGTGCCGTTAGGAAGAAGCAACGTTGAGCACATTTTAGCCGACGATCAAACTAATGTCCTAATTCAACTGAATACATGTTTCTCTGAAAATAGTTCAATTTTTCTCGGGAAGCATGGAACAATCTAGTACAAGGATGCAACTTTGATGAAGGTTGCACCATGAGACTCAACATATCCGAGAACCCAAGAGCAGAGGTTTCAAACTCCTGTTAAAACTTTTTTGTTTTTCCCGAGAAGCATGGTCACGGATGTTGTTTTTTTTTTTTTTTTTTTTTTTTTTTTTTTTTTTTTTTATGTTCAGGGGCCATTGTATTGGATCTGTGGTCATAAAATATCATGTGTGGAATCATTCAACTCGAGATTTAAAGTTCTATCGCCTGTTATGTAATAAGGCATATCGCACCTTAGCATAGTAAGAATATCTATCAGTTTGTGCCTGAAAAACAGTGATTTTACCCGAATAAGGCCGAAATGCTATCAAGCGAAGGTCTTCTTATTTCTAATCGCCTAGAACGTTGATAACATTTCATTTATTTATTCATTTATCGCTTCGTTTATTTGTTCATAATAATTTGTGTTCTTTTTAAGTTTTAATTATTGTGTGACTTTCTTTCTGTTCTTTTGCTCTTTTCTTTTCTTGAATTGAATAAAAAAACAAGTTTTTTCAACTGAAAGTAAGGAGCAACATTGAAACTTAAAACGAACAGAAATTATTACGAATATGTAATTTGCCACAAACAAATCTATATAGATTTTCACGTGGTAGGTCTGTTTGATATGTTTTTTTTGTGAATATTGATATTTAATAAAAATGAATTTTCTCTCTTATGACTGGGTTGCCTCCTCCTTAAATCCTCACTCTTTACGCTATAGTTTTTTAGTACTTTTAAAAACGCTACTTATTGTTCTAATTAAAAGACCCCTGTGTTTCAGGAGTCGTTCTCAAAGAATTGGGATAAAGTTCAAACTTTAGCGTAAAGAGCAAGTTGTTGAGGAGGAGTCAACCCCCTTCATATAAGTAATAATTTCTGTTCTTTTTTAGTTTCTATGTTGCTCCTTATTTTCAGTTGAAAAACTTATTTTTTTCTTGCAAATTCCCCCACAGTATAATTTCCCCAGACTAGTTCACCCCCTAAAAATTCCCCCCCCCCCATGGAAAATTCCCCCTTGGAAAAAAACCCCAGCAGAAACCCCCTCCCCACCCTCAAGTGTATGCATGCTTCCCAATAACAAATACTGATGAGTAAATTTTATAACTTAAAAGCTTTTCTCCTGGGGCACTGGGGGGGGGGGGGTCATGGTATATCCAAAGGCATACTTATTGGGCCTTTTAACTATGATAAACAAAATGGCTATCTAAAAGTTTTTATCGGACGATTTGGAGGAAAAAGGGGCGGGGGCGGTCTAGTTACCTCCATGTTTTTGATCATTTTAGAAGTTCACTCGAACTTTTAATTTCTGGTTGAATGAGCCCTCTCACGATATTCTAGGATCACTGGGCCTATACGATCGCCCCTGAAAAAAAAAACGCATCCGTGATCTTGCTTCTGGCAAAAAATACAAAACTCCACATTTTTTCAGATAGGAGCTTGAAACCTCTAGCTCTATATACGAGCTCTATAACTAGGTCTATAATCCTCTAGCTCGTATTTGAGAATTTGAGATCAGCATAATAAGCCGATTCTTTTGCTATATCTATTGGTATCAAAATTCCATTCTTTAGAGTTTCGGTTACTATTGACCCGGATCGCTCCTTACTTACAGTTCATTTCCACACACTGTTTGAACATGGCTGTTTTCTTTTGTTTGAAAGCGGCTTTTTTGAAAAGAATGACTAATTATTGTCATTATGGTTAATTATTGTCATATGATGGTTTGCGCAATAATGTTTTAGAAATATTCGTACTATGAAATTTTGGGTGGATGCGGTAAGTTTTTTGAAAATTTAGATAGAAAATCTGTGTAAGTCTTGGCGTAATATTCGGACGGAGCCTTCCTGTAGACTTTCCGGAATATAGACTTATCTTAATCCACCATTTTATTAAAAGTATTTTTTCATGTTCCTTGTTGGTGTAACTGTTTTTCTTTATTTTCTCCCTTTTTTTTAAGTAAACGTGTATCAATGTCTTAAAAAAATAAGTTTTTGTCATAAAAAAGAAAATGTCGGGCGCGTATCGATTTGTTTCCTCAATCTTTTGTCTTGAAGGAGGTGCCCTTGGCCCGGTCTACATGCTCTGAAATTTTCAGGCAGATCGAAAAAACCCTGAAATTTCGGGCTAAGAATCGATACAACCATTTTTTTCCAAAATTCTTCGTCCTCGTTCAGGTCCTCTTGGCCAAGCCTACTTATCCTGAAAGTTTTATGCTGACCAGAGAAAAAATGTTTGGTCCACTTTTGAGTACCTCGAATTGATAAAATCAAGATTTTTAGAAACTTTTCATCTTAGGTTTGTTTTCCCAAGTAAATTGCATGCCGACCGACGACAAAACAAATGTGGGTTAATTTTAGGCGTCACCAATCAGTCCAACGGATTGTTTTCAATAATTTTTTGTCCTCACCGAGATCCCCTTGTTGAAACCTGTATGCCCTGTAAACTTAAGTAACTTGGAGAAAACAGAATGTTGGGCTTGTTGGCTTAGTTTCAGATGTGATATATAGATGCAACTAAACTTGAAAATGCATTGTCTTTATTGAGATCTACCCAGCAATGTCTGCATGTCGTGTCCTTTTAATTTCAAGCCTGTTAGAGACGAAACAAATTCTAGGCCTCTTTTTGGGCATCATGTATTGATACAACCCATTTTTTTTTCAAGATCAAAATTATTGTCTATGAGTCTCTCTATATATAAGTTTAGAGCCGATCAAGAAAGTCCCGTCTGTGATTTTCCAAATCTATGTTCGGAAAAAAGTTGTTTCGGCCCCCATTTGGGCCAACTTATTTTTTTTGGCGTTAGGTTTTCCCTAGGCTAAGTAGATACGCCTTTAAAGTTTAGACTGTATACTGGCAACAAGTTTTGGCTCTTATCTGGACCACCAACACCCTCCCCTGCCCGAGAAAATGTGTGGTCCCCCAGCCTAGCAACAATTCTTGAATGCTTTAATCCAACCGGGAAAGTAAAGTATCATGGCCCTTTTGTGGCTTCATTTTGGAGGGGGGCCGTGTCTCAAACTCAAATTTTCCTCTTAAATTAGATTCCACTTGACCCAAACAATAATGGTTTTAAATTTTAATTTATTCAGAAAAAAGGAGTATATTGACCTTTTTTTTACCCAATTTTCAGGCTCATCAGTATATTATGTATCGGATCCAAATAATTTTAGGTATAAATTTCAAGATCGTCGAAAAAGAAAATTTGGCTCATTTTTGGATGGTCCCAAATCTGAACTATTTTATTAGGTACATAATAGTCCCCTTGGTCTAAGTTCTTACCGCTTAACTTTCAAGCCGTTCATAAATTGCCGTTTTTGCCCTTTTTCGGCCCTTTTGCGGGCGAATCAGTGGATTTTTTCTGCTTCTACTTTTATACTTTAACGTAATCAGAAAAAAGCTTGGGACAATTTCTAGACCCATTTTCTCGGAAGGGGGGAGACCTTGCCCCCAAGCTGATTTTTTTATATTAGATTCTTCTTAGCTTGGTACTTGCGGCTACAGTTTTGAGACTGATTGTAGACAACAAAGTTATTGCCTTTTTTTAGTCCCTTAACACCCTTTCCCTCCAAAAAATGGGTGGTCCAGTTAGCCTAGGCCTTGATCTTTGAAATCTTCAATTCAATCAGAAAAAATAATTTTTGTCCTTTTTTGGCTGCATTTAGAGGAGTTTGTGCCCCCAAGCTAAGAGTTGACTTGTAGATTTGGGTCCACTTGGCCAGGGACTTGTGGATGTGAATTTCAAACAGTTTATTAAAACTCTTTATAGTGCCTCGTTTTGAGGGGAGCCAGTATTTTTTTTTCGAATTGGGCTCCCCCGACCCAAAACATTTCAGATGTGAGCTTCACGCTAATTATAAAAAATATTTTCTAACCCAGTTTTAGGAGTTTTGTTCCCAATATATTTTTGTGTAATTCCCTTAGCCCAGGAGTTTATGGGTGTAAGTTACTTCCCATTTTTGGCTCTTTGTCTTTTTTCGCTTTTCTTTCTCTTTTTCTTGTGCATTGGTAGTAGAGATGCCTCATGAGCTCCGATCCCTCACCCCTGCTGCCACCTACAACTTTTTTTACATAATTTATGTCTGTTTGTTGTCAGTGAGAATGAAAAAAACAGGAATTTTCTCACTTTTATGGATGTTTTTTTGGACGGTTATGTGTGTTGGTCAATTTATTTGATGTTTTTCATGGATGTCAACAGTAATTTATGTCTGTTTTATGGTTTTTGTCAGTGAGAATGGAAAAACAGTATTTTTCTCACTTTGATGGATTATCGAGTCTAACGGGGACAGGGTCAATGACCTCTTTTTCCTAGACCTTGCTGTTGTTTTGGCCAATTGCCCGCTAGGGGAGAATGTTATGATCCAGGAATAGGAAACAGTATTTGTTGTTGTAAGTGTATGCTCGAGGCAAATGTTATGATTTGACACGAAAGGGGAATTAATTTGTTGTTTCTAAGGGGAATTATTGATTCAAGAAAGGGGAATTAATTTGTTGTTTCTAAGGGGAATTATTGATTCACGAAAGGGGAATTAATTTGTTGTTTCCAAAGAGAATTATTGATTCAAGAAAGGGGAATTAATTTGTTGTTTCTAAGGGGAAGAGATATATTGTTTGCGTAATCGAAGGGAGAGAATTCCCGAGAAATTGATTACATATTCGGTAGAACCCTATCAGGAGCTCGTGACGGGAATCCATTTATGTGCATAGAATGACGTAATCAACTAGGACAAATGGATTTCTGAGAAATTCATTACATAATCGGTAGAACCCTATCAGGAGCTCGTGACGGGAATCCATTTATATGCATAGAATGACGTAATCAACTAGGACAAATGGATTTCTGAGAAATTGATTACATAATCGGTAGAACCCTATCAGGAGCTCGTGACAGGAATCCATTTATGTGCATAGAATGACGTAATCAACTATGACAAATGGATTTCTGAGAAATTACATAATCGGTAGAACCCTATCAGAAGGTCCTGACGGGAACAAGTTCCTTTCTTAATGTCCCTCCTAAACCCATTTTCCAACTTGAAGTACT
>JAQQPU010003951.1:17953-45343 GCA_029168905.1 Artemia sp. Kazakhstan ARC1039 | reverse complement strand
TATAGAGAGAGAGAGAGAAAGTGGCACAAAGAAGGCTTATTGTATCGGGAGTTTGGCTGTAGTTTTTGAAATATGAAGCACAAAAAAACCTAATTTTTAACTTATCGGGAATAGGAGCAATTAGGAATTTCGTCCATGTTAACTTTTTTTCCAACCGAGCAACATGAAGTATCTACCTTGAGTAAATATTGCGTAGTCACGGCTCTTTTTGGGTTCGGAAGTGGGTCAGTTATGCATGTAAAAGATTCCTAGATCATTCTCATACGCTGCATTTTGATTCAGGGCTAGGAGGGGGGGGGGGCTCAAGCAGGTTCCCAAAGTAGGTGGAATCATACGGGCAATATAAGAAAGAGGTGTAACCAATTCAATGATTTAAATAATATTAAAATTGCGACTGGGAACGTCACAACGTTAAGAAGCATCTATCGCATTGAAGATTTGACTGACCAATTCAGATTTTTGAACAGGTCCTGTTAGGAGTTCCAGAAACTCATCTCTTAGGATTAGGAAGCTTGAAATTAGGTTATGTAGAATCTATTTACTCAGATAGGAAGGATTGGGTACATAGACATGAAGTAGGGCTCATGCTGAATAAGGAAGCTTCTAAGGCTGGCATAAAACTGGGAAGGTGTTATAATAAGAATAAAATTTAACCGAAAAACGCAAGGTATCAGTCAAAGTGGTATAAGCCCCTGTAGAACCGACTGAGAGAGATAGCAGTGATGCAAATCTATTTTACATACAGTTACAGGAAAAAATAGAAATAGACTGGATACTTAGAGAACAAGGGTATTTTGGTTAGGAGATTTTAATTCCTGGATTGGCAAAAATATGGATTTAGTGTACCCTAGATTTTTGATTTATGGAAGAGGTAGTATTCCCCTTCCCTTTTACATAATTTTGTACCCTGGTGGATTATGAGTTTTATTCTTTTTGTATATCCCTACCCATCGTTCAAGTCAAAGAAACTGGTATTTTCTATCAATTCTGTATTAGTCAGTCCAGAAGACCTGTACCGATTCGATTAAAGGCTTCCTTTTAAGATACATGTAGATTTTAAAATTTGTCCTTGACACTGGTCTCTGTAGAATTCAATTAATTCACATCTTCCGTTCACACTATATATAATCTTCAGTCTTTCTGTTTTCTTTTTCATTTTCCTAGATTCTGTTTCTTCCCCCCTCCTCCCCCTTTTGCTCTCTCTTTAAGATAGGTTGAGGTAACCTTCAGCGTTTACGGAAGAATTAACAGACCGAGGTGAGTATGAGATTAACTCTGTAACCTTTTTTTTTTCAGTGCAACAAACATGAACGAGCACAGTTCACGATCCCATGCGATATTTATTATAACGATCGAATCAAGCGAAAGAGGACCTGAAGGTAGAAACAGAATTAGGGTCGGAAAATTGAACCTGGTTGATCTTGCTGGAAGTGAAAGGCAGTCTAAAACTGGGGCCACTGTGAGTTTTATCTAATAACCCCTTATGATACTTTTTAGTCTATCTTTTTACTTGACTCTGTGTTTGGTCGTCTATAAAGAGGACCTGAAGGTAGAAACAGAATTAGGGTTGGAAAATTGAACCTGCATTAGGGTTGGTAAATTGGCTCTGTATTTGGTCGTCTATAAAGAGGACCTGAAGGTAGAAGCAGAATTAGGATTGGAAAATCAAACTTGTATTAGGGTTGGAAAATTGACTCTGTATTTGGTCGTCTATAAAGAGGACCTGAAGATAGAAACAGAATTAGGGTTGGAAAATTGAACCTGGCTGATCTTGCTTGAAGCGAAAGGCAGTCTAAAACTGGGGACACTGTGAGTTTTATCTAATAACCCCTTATCATACTTTTTAGTCTCTTTTTACTTGACACTCTATTTGGTCGTCTATTCTCTTTTGGTCATTAATTAATATTACAAAAAAATGGAGGGAGAGGATTAAAAAAATGTAAAAATCTGCAAACTATTGGGAAAATATAAAAAAAAAACTGTGGGAAAATTCGTAACCATCTAGATGTCAGAGCCCGGACTACATTAACTTCTTTATTAATATTTTCAGCTCTATGCTTATGGTTTTTATCTTTAAAGATATTGCGGTTCTCATAGACCGTTCAAGATCCAGCAATAGTATATTGCACATAAAAGAGGTTAAGACACCGAAGACAAAGGTAACATTTTTCAAAAGACTCATAAGATCTGAGATAGCCGAATTTCGTTGCATACTTCAAATAAATCTCGAATCTAGAGCAATAAGCAAACTTACAAAATAAATAAATAATTAAAACAAAAGCTATGTCATTTATATCTATCATACCAAATGGTAGATATAAAAACAATGTAAAATAACATACGAAAATGGTATGTTCCAAAATTTAATAAAATAAGCTTTACACAACTAATTGTCAGCAACAAAAATAAAACTCAAGAAGAGAGGGGGGAGTCATTTGTCTAATATTTAAGCTAGATAGAAAGAACAGTTCTCCTTTAACAACAGAAAAACATCAGTTTTCTTTTTCATTTTTCACCATCGTGCCTCGCTTTTTACTTATTATGTTCCTCTTTTGCTTTTAATTTTCCTTTGTTTAGATTTGTTTTATTTTAAGTTAGCTGTTGACTTTACAAGATGTAAAAGCTATTAAAAAAAAGGAGAAAAGGTTACAAATGCATTTGGATTATTTTTGGATTTCCCTTTATATCGTTTCCCAATTTTAATAATTAGTGTATCCAGTTTTTCTTAAATAGCAATCATGTTTCTTTGTTCAAATATCGCAGCAAATTGCTTTGAAATAAATCAGAAATGGTGCAATAAAGTGAAGTACATTACGGAATTGTGCATGGGGATAGGGTGGCTGAAATTATCATAATAATGTATTATATGTTAAAAAAAAGAGTTCAAATTATATAGTTAGATTAGTTTTTATGACATAGCCAAACCGTTTATGGTGATTAAAGAGCGATTATCGTCCAAGGTATACAAAATTCTGAAAGTAGAAATTTGAAAACCATTTACAAGAATCAAATCTTTATGCTGGCTTCAAATCTGTAACAGTGACTTAAAGTTTAGACTAGCTATAAGCATTTGAAAATGAAAAAAAAGGGGGAAACAGACCCCAAAAGACGTACTGTTTGATGAGAAGTATACCAGCAACTTGAGCGTGTCTGAGAATCTAAAACGGAGGTTCAGGTCACAAGTAGCCGTAAACAATTGCAAATACTGTTGCGAAATTGTCAATGATCATAAATTGCAAATCTAGCTGACAATTTTAGCTCTGTTGACTTTTTGAGTGACAAAAGAGATCAGGCCACAACAAAAAGCCATTTTCGACCATTTTATCTTCTCAAACAACAAAATTTAGCATCATTTTTGGCAAAATGCAATTGAATGGAAATCCGAACTATCTTATGTATATAGCTATCGAAAGAACCTCATACTAAATATTCCGATTTCTGGAGACATTGCCGCATGGCAGTGGATTTCAACTCTTAAGTTGTTGACTTTACAAGATGTAAAAGCTATTAAAAAAAGAAGAAAAGGGTGCAGATGCATTTGGATTGTTTTTGGATTTTCCTTTATATCGTTTTCCAATTTTAATAATTAATGTATCCAGTTTTTTTTTAAATGGCAATCATGTTTCTTTGTTCAAATATCGCAGCAAATTGCTTTGAAATAAATTAGAAATGGTGCAATAAACTGAAGTACATCACGGAATTGTGCATGGGGGATAGGGTGGCTGAAATTATCATAATAATGTGTTATATGTTAACAAAAGAGTTAAAATTATATAGTTAGATTAGTTTTCATGACATAGCCAAACCGTTTATGGTGATTAAAGAGCGATTATTGTCCATGGTATACAAAATTCTGAAAGTAGAAGTTTGAAAACCATTTACAAGAATCAAATCTTTATGCTGTTTATGAATTTCTCAATTGAAAGAAAGCGACTAATCCAATTGGGCAAAATTAAACGAAAAGTAAACTATAAAAAAGAAATACGAGAAAAAGAAAGCTTATTAAAATGCGTTAGAATTTTTTTCTTTGACCACGTTTTAACTGTCGAATCTTTTGCTATTCAAGAGGTGAAGTCGAAGGCTGGAAGAAAGTTGAAATTGAATTTTCGAAGGTTAAAGAACAAATATTGTTTAAGAAAAATGCAGCAAAAAAAAAAATGTTGATCCTTGGTAATTTGATCGCAAAAATTTGGAGAATGTGCTCTCTATAATCTATGAAGCTTTATATATGCATGATCGTTAGCCAATTTACCCTTGTATTCAAATTCTATCGTTAATTTTTGCTGCAGACTGCTGTTTTTGTTTTATTCCTGCGACAAAAGGCAGGGGGGGGGGGGCTACAGTTCCAACATCTATGACTAGGATAAAGTCAAGGTGAAGAATCTAGAAAATACAATTGGAGTCTTGTTTTGCTTTTGTCATGATACTCACTTAATTTGCTTATTTTTAGGGGGATCGCTTCAAAGAAGCAACGAAAATAAATCTGTCATTGTCAGCCCTTGGAAATGTGATATCAGCTTTGGTTGATGGTAAAAGCAGTCATATACCATATAGAGACTCCAAGCTCACTCGTCTTTTGCAAGGTAAGCTTACAGCAGTCCCTACATGAGCCATTGGCAGGTTTAGAATATCGTAAGACATGGGGGAATGATGACAAAAAAATGTTTTTTGCTGGATAGATTCTCATGTAAAACTCCATCAAAGCCACGGGGAAGGAGGTGGTGGCCGAAAAGGTCTAAGAATGGACAGTAAAACTGCAAAAAAATGAAACTGCGTCCAGGACTCTCCTCTGTATGGATCTGCTACGGAAGTGAGCTATATTATTAGCAATAATTCAGCTATGCTCAAAAATATTGACCGTTTCAATTTTAAATGCAGTTTTCTTATGTATACTGTCAAAATTATTTTGAAACTAAAAGCAAGAAAGTGACAGAAACGGGTAAATAACGTCTAACGAGGATAGGTTCTAACTACGGTACAAATAGACGCGGAATATTTTATTTCAAATCCACTCTTTGAATATTTGAATTCAAATCCGTGTCCCTTTTATCTTTCTTTTCTTCTTATTAATTTCATAGGGGAAAGATTGTCTGGATGTGAACTGGGAAATATTCATCATTTATTTGTACTGTATTTTAGTGTTGATAACGAACAATATTTACCAGTTATTTGTTGTTTCTTTTCATTTGTTTTTCGATGGAGAGGCAATATGATCTAAGAAATTATTTATTTGTTTGAAATTTTTTGGGTCTAATTTATTTTATCAGTGGAAAAAAGTCAATTTGTGTGGACAACACGGTTAATAAGTGAAAACAGAGAACTGTTTACTTATTGACTAGAGTGCATAGAAAAAGAAGTTCTGGCCTGTATTTGTTGTGCTTATTGTAACTGTTACTCCCTCAAAATATCAAGCCGAAATTATTGTCTGTATTTTGGTCACGAATATCAAAGGCCTGGAAGATACTCCTTTTCTTGTATGTGTGTTTTAAAGGAATAAAAGTTCATTTAAGACTTAGGCATAAGATATAAGGTATTTATCTAAAACGAGGGTTGGCAACCTAATAATTATATTATGGAAATGCCAAAGGCAGAATTGAGCGCAATACAAATTAGAGCTAACGATTACAACACATATAGAACAAAAACTTTTTTTGTGAAAGCACTAACATTTTTCCAAGATTTAAGTTCAGAATCTAGTATGTTCCAGGTATTAGGATCATCGCTTCGGATAGAGTAACCTGCTCTTGTTGTTGAGTCAATTTAAACTGCCAGATCTTAAACTGCCAGCTCTGCGGAAGCCAATATTTGATGCATGCTCACGGTGTCCCGTCTTTGTGTAGATTTATTTTGAATGCGGATTTATCCTTAACTTCGTGCAATCATGCAAGCTCATGAAGGCTAAAAAAGGCGCTTTCCAGGTCTATAAAGAGCAGTTATTTGGTATGGAAAACGTCACTTTTGCACTTTTAATCTTCAATTCTTATAGTAGGAAAAAGTCCACAATGCTATTCTCTGTCCTGCATTTAGATTCTTGCGAACCGCTTCTTTATTGAAGAACGATTTAAATGCGGAGAAAGATATGTCAAGGCCTGTGTTACCCATCCTAGGGTATATATAACATTTCTGCAATGTGAAAAGCATCTGCCGCTGTTACATGTGCTATTCTGATTTCAAATATTTAACAATAGTTTTAGTGTGAAAACTAAACCGTTTGTACTTTTTTTTTTTTTTTTTTTTTTTTTTTTTTTTTTTTTTTTTTTTTTTTGTGAGCCAATTTGACTAAGTCCATTCTGAAATTCATTGAAAATTATTTTTTATGCTCAAGCACATCCCTAAAGAGCAAACAGTTCCAATGGTGGAAATATCCTTATCCAATTATTTGTAAAAAACCAATTGCAAGTAGAAACAATAGGGAATTTTTTTCTAAAGACAGTGGAATTCCAAACTCTAAATGAATATTTCGGTAGTGTCCAAAGGCCGTCCTCGGCACAACACAAACGAAATTATAAAAGAGGAACTTGCATTAAATTGCGAACTTTAAAACTTTTTATTTACTTTTAAAACAGCCCTAGCATCAGGACTTCAATGAAGTTCGACCAAGAGTCCTGGTTGAACTTCGGTGAAGTCATAGATTCCAAACAGGAGCCAACTTCAATAGGGAAAAAATCCCTATTGTTTCTTCTTGTAATTGGTTGTTTATGATGGAAAGGTAGGGTGGTCTTCGTCGCTACTCCGATTATTTGTCATTTGAATTAAAACCAGCAATGAATGTTTTTGATTTTCTCAGTTGCTTATTTTGCAAACTGGGTCAAGTTAGCTTATCAGTGTTTCAAATTTCACAAGAGAGTCAGAAAACCGGGGAAAACTTTCTTGTTTTTGACCGTTGATAATGAAAAGAGATGGGAGCAAGATTTTTTTCAGACCTAAAATTCTAAAATATACCCCATTTCTATAGTAATATAGAACTATTTTTATTATCATTAATATCTGCGTTTCATCATGTTGTTCTTGACTATTGCATTTTAAACTTAGCAGAGCTGAGGGATTTTTGTTGATTTAGTTGTGTTACCTATATTGCCTGCTTAAAAGAATTTGTTCCACAGATTCCCTGGGTGGCAACTCAAGAACCGTAATGGTGGCAAATATTGGTCCAGCTTCATATAACTACGATGAGACATTGACGACGTTGCGTTACGCTAGTCGTGCCAAAATGATTAAAAACATACCTAGAATTAATGAAGATCCCAAAGACACTTTGCTCCGACAGTATCAAGAAGAAATTATAAAATTGAAGGTAATTGCATAATTCAAGTTACTTTTACACAGTTTCAACACAGGATTTGCGAGGCAAGGGGAGTTGAAGTTTCTGCTCCCGCAGTTTTCCTGCAGCTTTAAATAGAGACAGACGTGGCTTTTGAATATTGTCTTTGAACCTTAAAGATATTTATCCTTTTCTTGTTATGATTATTATAAACCGATTCCTTATTTATATTTATACTAAATTGATTTATTTAGAAAATTCCTAATTGTTGAGTCCATCGTTGATATTAAGAAAAACGGCTAAAGTGTAATATTTTCCTAAAACTTGATAAAATCCTAATCCTCTGAATTTGCTATTTTTAGTTTTTGAAACTTTAACGTCATAGCAATTGACTGATTTTTAAATTGGTTTTTAATATGGAATTTCTTTAAAAAAAAATAAGGACTAGTGCACCAAAATAGACCCAACTTTTCAGTAATCCAATTTGACCAGTTATAACGTTAAATTTGCTTTCACTCATTTCAACTGTAAAAACACGTCTGGGGACATCTGAGGTAAATTTTTTTCAAACCAGCAGTGTCTCTTCTTACTTAGTTTCTTATGTTTTTTTGTGTCGTTGAGCTGATTAAATAGACAACTGAATGACGTAGGGTGGCTATATATCATCTGTGTCACCACAGTAGCGTATACTAAGTACTGTGTGATGTTTCAGATCAAAAAATTTAAGGTAGTAATTTTTCAGAATGATCAAAAGGTCCTAAACACATCTGGGGACAAAAACACGTCTGGGGAAATCTTAGGTACATTGTTTTTAAAGCAGCAATGTCTCTTCTTTCTTATTCCTTTAGGGTTTTTTGTGTCGTTGAGCTGGTTAAATAGGCAACTGAATGACGTAGGGTGGCAATTTCTCATCTGTGTCAGCACAGCAGCGTGTATTAAGTGCTGTCTGATGTTTCAGATAAAAAATTAGTCTTTCACTCAGAATGATCAAAAGGTACTAAACATGTCCCTTGAGAGGGCGGGGGTGAGTGCATAAACTACGCGACCCTAAGGGGAAAGGACCCAAAATTATGCAGCGGCCTACTCTTCACATATAAATTTTAGTAGAAAAGATGGACATGTGTGAATGCAAGGATTCTCAGTCTCTGGGTAGAAAAGAGCTAAGTTGACACTGCGAATGATTCGGTGCAGGAACGAGGTAAGTTCTGATTCAGTTCAAAAATGAGGGAGATTTTGGATTCCTTGCCAAAATGATCTAAGTCTTGATATAGACTTTGTTTTATTTTTATTATTTGACCGACTAGTTTTTTTATTTTATTTTATTTTTTTTTTTAATTGCTAAGCATTAAGGATTGATGCTACATGGCACCAACTCGAAGTTTATGTACACCTGCCACTCTCTAATTATTCTTCTTGTTTGGATTGAACACTATATACTTCTTACCTAGCTTAGAAACCACTGGTCAGTGTGGATCAAGAGTTACAGTTACTTTTTTTTATAATGTATAGAATGCGTAAAAATAAATGATTAGTTGGAATGTTGCAGAAAAATACTCTTTGATGGGTTCAAAAGATTTCTGCTTTTTGAAGTTCTGAGTGCTGAACTAACCTCTGACTTTTTGCCTCTTGAACTGAAAGTTTTTGTATTACTAATTTTTTTTTTTTTTCTTACTGCAGTCCAATTTCAAAAATTTAATTAAAGTCAAACAATGAATGAAAAAGCAAAATACTCATTTAACACATATATCAGGTTAGGCCAACTCGTGGGGTATGACATGTAATTGAAATAACTGATAAGACTGCTAAAGCACCAAAAGTTGCTGTTTCGGATTTCGGTAACAGTCGTCTTCCAGCACAGTTACAGCTTAATAGCATTAGAAATGAAGGTCAAAAACTCAACTCTTAGAAACCCTGATTTTCTTTTCTTTTTTTGCGACGCGGTAACTTGAAAAATGGATATTATAGTTTTTGATTTGAACCACCTCCTATCTTTGTGTATACTGCCGCCGTTTTTTTTTGTTTTTTTTTTTTTTTTTCTTTTTTTTCACTGAAAATAGACTATTACGGGCAGTAAACTGAGGTAATTTCTAAGAATACATCCTTTATACTTCCTTGTCTAAATGGTGAAAACGCACTTCATTTTGTAAAGAATTCCTGTTGAAGTATTAAAAAAAGTGTATTTTTCTCTTTGTCAGTCTTATTTGGAAAGCAAGCGTGAGCGTAGCGGAAATCGCGAGAGAAGAAAAAGAATTGACTATGACAGTGATGACAGTGGTGCAACTTCGGATCCAGAAGTAATGTATGAAGCAGAAAGGGATGCCATAATGGGAAACAGCCAGCTTCTTGAAGAGGAGAAAAGACGTCTTCTCGCTGAAGTTGAAGCTAAAGTCGTAGAATTAAGGTAACTGTCTAAACTACTTCTTTGCTGACACAAATTTCTCCATTTTATAGTAAGAAGGCTTAATACGATGTACAACAAAATCAAAGGCATCATTGTCACGCAATAGTAAACGCACGACTTAGTAAAGAACGACATCTTCCATGTTTTGTTTTATTTATTTGAGTTCTTTGTCCTAGCCTGATCATATAAAACAAGTTTCGTCGAAAATTGGGAGATATCTGATGCTTGATGTGCTGCTGGGCACTCCCGCTGCCCCACATGGAATCAAACCTAAATTTCAAGCTACTACGAAAAACAAACTGCAGCATCAAGCCATCTGAGGTCATGTGTTATTTTTACTTATTTGACTTCTTTCTCCTAGCCTAATCATATAAAACAAAGTTTGGTCGAAATTTGGGAGAGGGCTCATGTCCGATGCTTGATGTGATGTTGGGCACTCCTGCTGCTGCGCATGGAATCAAACCTGAATTTCAAGCTACAACTGACAACTCACTGCAGCATCAAGCCACCTGAGGCCAACATTTACGCACGCTCCTTGTCCATCCCAATCTATTTAAAGCCTCCCTCTTTACACCCTCCCAAAAAGTTCCCATTTTCTTTAAATCTTTCCTTACGACATCCTCCCACCCCAACCGAGGACGACCTACTTTTCGTTTGGCCCTAGACGGTTGGCCCACAAGGACAATCTTTGGCAATCTGTAATCCTTCATCCGCAGTACTTCCCCTAGCCATCTCAACCTTTCTCTCATTATAGCCCTAGAAAGTGGGATTGGACCACAGTTTTCGCACAGCTTACTATTTGAGATATGGTCAATCAGTCGAGTACCTTAAAAATTCCGTAGGTAATTTCTCTGGGAAACATCTAGCAAAGCCTCCTCCGTCCTTTGGAGCGCCCATTGTTCAGAACCATGCTTGACCACTGTAATTACTGTAGCTTCCATTATTATAATCTTGGTTCACAGACTTATCCTCCTATTCTTCTAAATTATTTTCAACTGTGAAGAAAAAGCCTGGGCCTTGGCTAATCTACAATTAGTGTCTTCACTGCACCCACCGTCTTTAATAATAATACTACCTAGGTAGGTGAAGCTGTCCAGTTCATTGATCTTCTCGTTACCCAACACCACCCTTTCACCTTTACTTATTCCTAGCCCTAGTGACTTAGTCTTTTTAACATTAGTTTTCAAACCTATTATTGTACATTGAAGTCGAAAAAGTTCTAAAAGTTCATTCATTTTGCTAACACTTTCATGTAGGATGCTTAAATCATCAGCATAATCTTAGTCCAGGAGAATTTTACTTCCCCATTTGGTTCTGTTTTTTTCTGTGCTTATTAGGACAAAGCCCATCAAAATGATCCATATAAACGGGTATAGAACGCAACCCTGCTTAACTCCTGATTTAATACGAAACCAGCTTCTCAGCTCAATTTCCTACCTTAACTGCAGGAGTTTTATTCTCGTATATGGCGCTAATCACTTTAATGTTTTTGTGTGGTATACCCTACAAGAGTAGGGCCTTTGCTAAAGATCTTAGATCAGCTGAATCAAATGTTTGCTCATAATCTATAAAACTAAGGACTACGATGTCTGATGACTCAGTCACTTCTCAATTATTGATCTAAGAGTGAAAATTTGGTCGACACATCCTCTGCCCTTTCTAAAACCGCACTGTTCTTCTCTTAAAACTTTATATACAGCATCTCTAAGTCTAAATATATCATCATACTAAGTAATTTGCTACCTATAGAGACCAGCCAAATGCCTCTATAATTACCACACTCACTCTTATCACCTTTCTTATAGAGGGGTTTAATTAAAGTTTTCCTAAAATCACTAGGTACTTCCCCTTTTTCAAAAACTATATTCGTAATCTTTAGTAGCTTATTTCTAACCTCATACCCACCATATTTAAGAAACTCATTTACCACCCTTGCAGCACCTGAAGCCTGCACTGTCGCTAATTCTGTCTCATAAAACAAATCTTTCTTCACATCCAAAGTGTCACAAACATTTTCATTCTTTCCTGTATCTTTTTCTGTAACTCCATCATGGTTTAGCACATTTTCAAAATGTTCTACCCACCTCTCTTTAACCGTTTCATTATCACTAATTGCGGCCTTATTCCTATCTTTAACTGAGTTAAGTCCAGATTGACTATTCTCTTTTAATTTATTAACATGCTAGTACAATATTTTACTATTATGCCGTCTGGTTGCATCTTCTAGATCTTTGGCAGTTTTATCCATGGCCTCCATTTCGCATCTCCTTAGTTCATATTTTAATGCTTTCTCCCCTTCCTTTACATCCTCTTATTTTCATGTAATCTATGACTCAAATTATTCTTTTACAAGCCACTCTGCCTCTCTATTAAACAAAGTATTTTCACTAGTATTCCTAGCTGAATTTCTAACTTTCTTTCATAAGACACCATCTGTAACTTCATAAACTATTTTCTTGAAATTTTTCCATCCATCTGAATTTTCAAATTTTAAACTCTCCTATTTGGTATTCAACCGTTCCTGAAAAGTTTCTCTCAAATTCTTATCCTGGAGTCTGCCAATGTCATAACTTCTCGGAAGGTTACCTTTCCTACCTTTCCTAATTTCCTTTCCTAAAGTTACCTTTCCTAAATTTCAGATTCGTATTAACCCTAGACACTACTAGATGGTAATCTTTACTTTTAACTTCAATGACAGCACGCCTATATACCCTAATATCTTGTATTGATCCTGCCAGTCTTTGGTTTATAATAACATAACCAATGAGGTTAGCTGTCTTACCTTCATCTGAATACCATGTTAACTCATGGGTCATTTTATGACCAAATACTGTGCTACTTATAACTAGATTTTTATACGTACAAAATTTCAGCAGTCTATTGACTGTTGACTATTTCATTTACGAAACTCATCCAATTAACATTAAGCACAAAAGGGAAGACATGTGCCTCTCAGAGAAGGCACAACGCGCCTGATAACAGACGGTTGCAACCCTTTGACTCTTAACCAGTTATTCAATCAATTAAAAACAAAAAATGCTCTTTCTCACTATATCTTTTCAAAAAAAAAGAATCTAATTAAATTAAATTTCCCCACAAAAAAAACCTCAATTCAATTTCAATAAAAGAAAAAAAGATGAATACACTATATTTTCTAATTTAAAAATTACTTCTCCAGTCTCTTTTTAAACAAACCAGTGTGTCCAGTGTCCCTAATGCTAGTTGGTAAACCTTTACAAATATCTGGTGCTAAATAACAGATCGTGAAGCTGGCACGTGTGGTGTCTCGATACTCGACAAAGAAATTATCTGCATTCCTCGTTTCATATTCGTGGAGGGCACTAGTAACGCGAAGGAACTGCTAAAAGCTGAAGAGGATACATTATTCCAACATTGACATATAAAAATTGTAGCTTGGTAACATCAAATTCGTCCAACATTAAGCAGTCTCAATTGCTTAAAACAAGACACTGTGTCATTCGCATTTTCCACATAATTACCCACTAAACGAACCGCTTTATTCTGTAAAATTTGCACTCTTCTGAAATTCACATAAAAATTACTTTACCAAATGACACAACCATAAGAAATATGAGGGCTCACTATTGCATGGTATGAAGTTAAAAGGGCCGATAGTGGTAAAACATTTTTCAATCTGCTTTTCACTCCTAAACCTCTTGCAACTTTTGCTGCGAATAGATCAATGTGCTGCTTCCAAGATAAAATACAATCAAGGAAGAAACCAAGATTTTTGCTAGTTGCGCTTGCAACAAAGCTTTACCGTTAAAAACACTTTTTTTTTTTATCTCTACCGACCTGGGCGTTAAAATCTAATAAAAACACTATATTTCTGCATTGGACCCTGTCTATTTGTTCATGTAGTTGTAACTAAAATTCATTCGAGTCACTACTATCTCCGTCAGTCGGTCCTAATGGGGCATATACTATACTACCATGCTGATTCCCTGCGCTTTTTTTCATAAAATGAATGACAAGCATTCTATTATTAACACCTTCCCAACCTATTCAAGACTTAGAAACTTCCTTATTCATTATGAGCCCTATTCCATGTCTATGTACCCTATCCTTCCTGCCTGAGTAAATAAATTCCATATCACCTTATTTCATGTTTTCTACCCCTGAGATATGAGTTTCTGAAAGTTCTAATAAGGACTTTTAGAAGCGTCTGAAGTTTGAAGTGTCAGTTCGAAGCGTCTGAATTCGTCAGTCAAAATGTCGATACTATAGTTATTTTTTAACGTTGTGACATTCAAAGTCACGATTTTTGTATTCTTCAGTCATTGAAACTATTTTGTCCTCAGACCAGTGCAGGAGGGGGACTACCACATCTTCTCAGGTCTACACGAAGCGCTTAAACCGGCTTAGAATCAGACAGCAAGAAGTCCCTGTGACCCCAGTTGAATGGAGGCTTTGTGCAATCATGGGCCCAACTTGGTCACAACATGCTTTTTCACACTTGGCGATGCTCTTCTATCAACAAGAGTCGAAATCCTGCACTGACAATCTCAAGCCTACTACTTCCGACTCATTATATCAACAATTTGGCACTATATAACAAAAAGTAAAGGCAGATAGTGCCGATGAAGCAAAAGGTGGTCGGACATTCCAAGCTTTTCTAGTTGAATAATTATGGCCCTGATTTCCTGGCTGAAACGTAGTATTAAAACAAGGTCCTAGATTACTATTCATAATCGAAATTTACTTTACTCTAGAAACGCAAACCAAACACCATCACCACTCTGACTTTTCATACAATTCTCTGACTGAAACATGGCTGGGAACACAGCCTAAAATCCGTATAGCTTAGTTCTGTAGCACATGAAGAGTACGGAGGTGGAAAAGAAACGCTTTCGACCAGATAGCACAACAGTAAAAAAGATATGGATGGAATAGAGAAAAATAAAGTATACGAATAATCATAGCTGAAAGCATATTTCTCAACTTTAAGAGCATTTCAACATTACGGAAAATCTTAGCGCTAATAATCTCAATGTGTTTCCTAAAAGACGACATTTCATTTACATCCACTCCCAAAAACTTAACTTCAACATTTCTAGGAGCAATAACCTCACCTAAAGTTAAACCCTGAATTTAAGGTAATTATTTTTAAAACGACCATAAACAATAAATGATGACTTCAAGACATACAAATAGTCTGTTGGCCAATAGCCGGATTGAAATCTAACTTAAATCTACACTCATTGTCAACATTAGCTTATTCTCAATTGTAGCCGTAACTTTAAATTCTGTGTCATCCATATACATAGCTAAAGTTTTCCTAAGTGAAATTTCGCTTCCTATCTATCTACATGGCAGTTCAGCATCTAGAAAATCAACAACATTACGCAAATCATTAATAAGAAAAAATAAATCAAACCATGAAAATATGAAGGGCCGAGAGGAGATCCATGCGGCACTCCATGTTTCACCTCTCTAAACCAAGATATTCCACCGGTAACGGCGACACATTGTATTCTATTACTGAGGAAAGACTGGATGAATCCCAATGTATTGCCACGAGCACCAGCATTGGCCAGCTTCTGAAGCAGTATTCCGTGGTTGACACAGTCAAATGCTTTCACAATATCCAGAAATAGTGAAGCAACTTTTCATATTACTATCTTGTGAATCATTGATTTATGTCGTGAGAAATAAACGCCCCTGCTTTATTGACATACTATTACCAAATCCGAATTGGATGTCATGAAAAAAAAATTCAGACCACCAATAAACTTGTCAGTCTCCTACAAGAAAATTTTATCAGTAATCAGAGGCAACGCTGTAGCGTTGCCTATAGTAGAGGTCATACGGCTCCAATGTTTTATTTTTTAATTAATTTTATTTATTATTAATTAAAAACAAATTTCCGAAAAATAAGTTTTTCAAAGAAAAGGCCATTTTAAACTTAAGCTCAGGAGATTCAAATACCTGTTAAAATTCAAACTCAAAACGACCAGAAATTACTATTAAAGAATAAATGAAACTCAAAACGAACAGAAATTAAATAAACAATCATAGCAAAAAACATACAACAAGTAATAATATAAATGAATAATTAGATCTTAAAGCGAGTAATGCTTAGATTGAATATGAAAATCAAGCTTAAAACGAAAAAAATATTTTGCTATTAAAGTATAAATGAAACTTAAAACGAACAGAAATTAAATAAACAATCAATGCGAACAAACATACAATATATATTAATGTAAATGATCAAATAAATCTTAAAATGAGTGAAACTTAAATTGAATATGCAAATCAAGTTTGAATCGCATAAAAATAACTACAAACAAGAGTTTGGCTATCGCCTCACTGCAGAAGCCTAAAACCTGCTGCGTCATTGGTGCCTTACTGAAAACTAAATGAGTCTTGAACAGTCTTGGAAAGTATAAAAAAACTCAAATTGAATATTAGATATATAATGATATTAATTGTTGAAAGATCCATCAGTTCAAGATTTTTTTCACTGTAATTTTCATATTCATTTTCAAAGCTGTAAGAACTGGAAAAAAAAAAATAAATTTGTAATGTACGAGAAATTCGTTTTCAGTGAATCTCCAATGACGCAGAAGGCTTTAGGTTTTTACAGTTAAAGAAGGGGGCAGCATCCAAATTTTGTTTGTAGTGAAACTATATTTGCCTTGACCAATCTTGGAAAGAACTAATAAAATAAACTGAATATTTGATGCATAACGATATTAATTGCTGGAAGCTCATCAGTTCAAAATTTTACTGTAATTTTAATATTTATTTTCAATATTAAGGACAAAAGAAAACATTTGTAATATAATTCGTTTTCAGTAAAGCGCCAATGACGCAGTAGGTTTTAGGCTTCTGCAGTGAGGCGATACCCAAACTCTTCTTTGTAGTTATTTTTATTTGATTCAAACTTGATTTGCATATTCTATTTAAGTTTCACTCGTTTTAAGATTTATTTATTCATTTACATTAATATATATATTGTATGTTTGTTCGCATTTATTAATTATTTAATTTCTGTTCGTTTTAAGTTTCATTTATGCTTTAATAGCTAAATATTTTTTTTCGTTTTAAGCTTGATTTTCATATTCAATCTAAGCATTACTCGCTTTAAGATTTATTTATTCATTTATATTATTACTTGTTGGTATGTTTTTTGCTATGATTGTTAATTTAATTTCTGTTCGTTTTGGGTTTCATTTATTCTTTAATAGTAATTTCTGGTCGTTTTGAGTTTGAATTTTAACAGGTATTTGTATCTACTGAGCTTAAATTTAAAATGGCCCTAACTTTTCTGTGAAAAACTTATTTTTCGGAAAGTTTTTTTTTTTAATTGATTTTTGTTCGTTTTTGATTGCAAAAAGTTTCAAGTTTTTATTTCATGGGGGGGGGTTTGCTTACTGTCCGATTATTCTTGACATTATTAAACTGATCCAGAACTTTCAATTTAAATCGAATGAGGCTTTTTTCAAAGTCTACGATTACCTCTTTTATAAAAACCTTATATATGAACAATAGACAGCTTTCATCACTTGTGGACAGCGATTGACAACAATGAATGGATTGAAAAAATAGCTCCAATATGGGGGTTTAGACCATTTCACTTGCTGATAAAAAGAGATCACGATTGTTTGGAATTAACCTTAATAGGATTTTGTGTGCCAAAGCAATTTTGCATCTATCACAGAGTATGTATTTCAACCTTATAATTGGATAATTATAATAGATTTACTGTGTGTTCTTCCCATACAAAACTTAACCTTATTAAAGTATTTGGGGTAGGGGTGGCGTACTTGGCATGAAGAAGAAAACTTTAGCGTAGACAGTAGGAGAGGGAGAGGGTGAGGTTGGAGACTCATCCAATACGGGGTGGAACTTCACTTATTTCCTCCGTTCCCGATTTTGGAGATTAGACAGACTCATTGGGCTGTTGAATGTTGGACCGTTTGAGTTGTGGAAGACGTTAAAATACTCAAAAATACTTTATATTTTCAGTTATTGCAGGATTGATCTCACAGATTGTGGAATGGTGAGCCCCCTGGGCCATCATTTGGGTGAGCCTCAGCTCATAATATGCAATTTTCATCAATTGTTCCGTCTTATGTGCATATATTACTCTATATATATTATTTTGAGTTATAGGCCTACTTTTATCGCATTGCGTTCATTTTTAAGCCTTGAGATAAAAACTGAAACCTTAACTTAGACAGTGGTGGAGGGAAATCTCCCCCCTCACATGCATAATTGAGCAGCCACAGAGAAAGTAATACAAATGAAAATAATCTGTCTTTTGAAAATGTCTTTTTTCAAAAGACACGAACAAAATCGTCTAAAGGAACCTGAAGTGCTATCTCTGACATTTCCGTTGATTCTTTATTCCCGTTACTTTCAGATGTAAAATTTAGAATATTATCGAATGGGTTTAGTCCTCCCCTCCCTGAATAATTCACATTTTGAAAATCCACCTCTGGGAAATTCCTCCCCCCTCAAAGAACATTTTCTTTTCCTGCTGATAATTCCCCCGCGTTAAATTCCACCCAGCAGAAATTTATTTGTTAATTTACATTAATATCAGCACTAAATTTATTTATTGATTTACATTAATATCTATTGAATGTTTGTTTGCATTGATTGTTTATTTAATGATTGTTTGATTGTTTATATGCCCCCAGGGCATAACTGACAACGTCTATCCCCGGGCCCTGGTGGGCTGTGTCGACACCGGAGTTTTTTGTTATCAGAACTTTGAACTATTTTAACAAAATGTCTATCTCAAAATTTTTATCTGATGCATTTAGGGAGTAGAGGAGGGGGGGGCCTAGTTGCCCTCCAATCTCTTTTAACTCTTAAAAAGTGAACAAGAACTTTCAATTTCCAGTCAAATGGGAAGAGCATCCCTTCCATAAGAAATAATGGGAAGGATTCGGAGAATCCTTAAATTACAACCCTTGCCCTGAGGGCTGTGGGACAGTTGTCATCCTCAAAGACCTAATTTCCAGAACTTAAAACTACGTTTAATAAAATGGCTGTCTCAAAATTTTGATTGGATTTGTTTGGGGAAAAGTTGGGCGTGAGAGGGGGGCTAGTTGCCCTCCAATCACTTGTGACTATTAAAAAGGGTACTAGCTCTTTAAATTTCCAATCGAATGAGCCTGTTTTGAAGATTTTACGACAATGCTTTCTGTAAAAACCTTATATGCCCCCAGGGCATAACTTAAAACCCTTGCCCTGAGGGTTGTGGGGGAGTGTCCTCCTCAAAAATATATCTTCTATCTGAAAATCAACTACGCTGAACAAAATGGCTATCTCAAAATTTTGATTGGATGTGTTTGGGGGAATGATGGGCGTGGGGGAGGGGCTAGTTGACATCCAATAATTTTCGACCATTAAAAAGGGCACTAGAACTCTATATTTCCAATCGAATGAGCTCAATTTGAAGTTTCTATGACAACCCCTTCCATATGAAGTGCCTCTGGGAAAAAAATAATAATAATAAATAAATAAATAATAAAACATTCGATCCGTAAGGCCTTTACTATAGGCCATGCTACAGCGTTGCCTCTGATTATTATTATTTTTTTTCCCAAAGAGGCACTTCATGTGGAAGGGGTCGTACCCTGGGGGTTTATAAGGTTTTTAAAGAAGGCGATGTCGTAGAAACTTCAAAAAAGGCTCATTCGATTGGAAATTCACAGGGCTAGTGCCATTTTTAATAGTCAAAAGTGATTTGAGGGCAACTAACCCCCCTCTCACGCCCACCTTTTCCCCAAAGACATCCGATCAAAATTTTGAGACAGCCATTTTATTAAACTTAGTTTAAGTTCAGGAAATTAGGTCTTTGAGCATGACAACTCCCCCACAACCCTCAGGGCAAGGGTTGTAAGTTATGCCCTGGGGGCATATAAGGTTTTATATAGACAATATTGTTGTATAAACTTCAGATAAGGCTCATTTATTTGGAAATTGAAAGTTCTAGTTCACTTTTTAAGCGTCAAAAGATATCGGAGGGTAACCAGCTCCCCCCCCTCCTAAACCCTGTTTTCCCAAATACAGCCAATAAAACTTTTAAGATAGCTATTTTGTTAAAAATAGGGCAAAGATCATATAACAAAAATTCCGGTGTTGACACAGCCCACCAGTGCCCGGGGACAGGCGTTGAAAGTTATACCCTGGGGGCATATATGGGTCATATGGAAGGGATTCTCGTATAAACTTCAGAGAGGGCTCATTTGATTGGATATTGAAAGTTCGAGCTCATTTTTTAATAGTCAAAAGAGATCCGAGGGAAGTTATCCCCTCCCCACGCCTTCTATTTCAAAACCCATATGATGAAACTTTCAACCCCTGCCCGGGGGCAGGCGTTGAAAGTTATGCCCTGGGGGCATATATGGAAGGGATCCTCGTATAAACTTCAGAGAGGGCTCATTTGATTGGATATTGAAAGTTCGAGCTCACTTTTTAATAGTCAAAAGAGATCCGAGGTAAGTTATCCCCTCCCCACGCCTTCTATTTCAAAACCCATGTGATGAAAATTTTGAGATAAATATCTTGTTAAAAAAAAATAGCTCAAAGGTCGGATAAGAAAAACTCCGGTGTCAATACAACCCCCCACGGCACAGGGGATGGCGTTCTAAGTTATGCCCTAAGGGCATGTATGGTTCTTATGAAAGGGATGCTCGTATAAACTTCATAGAGGGCTCATTTGATTGGAAATTGAAAGTTCTAGTTCACTTTTTAAAAGTCAAGAGAGTTAAACTAGCCCCCCCCACGCTCTTTTTTCTAAAAACCGTCCGCTACAAATTTTGAGATAGCCAGTGTTTTTGAAATTGTTTAAAAATTGGATAACAAAAACGCCCCCTAGAGAACTGGGGTAGGCGTTGTTAGTTTTGTCCTGGGGCGTATATGGTTCTTATGAAAGGGATGGTTGTATAAACTTTAGAGGGGGCTCATTTGATTGGAAATTGAAAGTTCTAGTTCAATTTTCAAAAGTCAAATTATATCTGAGGACAACTAGCCCCCCCCCCCACACCCTTTTTTCCCGAAGCCCATTCGATAAAATTTTTATAATAGCCTTTTCATTAAAAATAGTTCAAAGGTCAGATAAGAAAAAATACTGTGTCGATGGAACCTGCCAAGGCCCGGAGAAAGGCGTTATGAGTAATGCTCTAGGGGCATATATAGTTCTTATGGAAGGGATGCTCGTATAAACTTCGGAGAGGGCTCATTTGATTTGAAATTGAAAGTTCTTGTTCACTTTTTAAGAGGAGTCGCTCTTACTATACAGTTCGTTACCAAGAACTGTTTGAAATTTTGTAAAAAATCCCTCGAATCAACTATATCGATCCCTTATATAATTTAATGTAAATCCTTTATGTAAAACCTGATTACAAACAGGAAAAAGCATGTGGTTTTTTGTTCTTTGGAATAGTAAAAGACGAACATCAAAGAATTAGACAGCTAACTAAGTCCATAATTTGTTCTTTAACATAAACTTCATTAATCAGATTTTTTATATATCCTACATTGTTTAGTGGTTATGATAGCTGACTCTCATCCAGTTGGCTTGAGTTTGATTCCCGGTATGGGAAATTTTTACTTATGATGATTTTTTAAGGAATACAATTAAAATATTCATGAATATAATTATTCCTTTTATTACTTCAGTTACTATGGGCTACAGTTCGTTTCTTAATATAATTTCTTTTAGTTTGTGATTCAGCTATAAATACAATCGGTGATACCGGTAATACTTACAAAATACAAATTTTAAGTATCGATCCTTTATGTAAAATATTTGATTAAAAAACGACGCTTCTTTAGAGCTGCTGCTTTCTAATCCTGCTTATATCGGGTTTTGGCAATCAATTTCAGAACGACTTTTTTTCTCATAGTGCTCTTTGTATGTGCAAGAAACCTGTTTGGATCAACTTTCATATCTTACCTTTTCCTTAAGTTTCTTTTTTCTTACTTGGGAAACCATTACAATAAATAATCTAAGGGAATAAATATTACCAAACAATTCGTGTTTAGTTCTTGTATCAAGTAACAAAATCCTAACAAAAAATACTACTAGTTTTTAAATTTTCAGGTATTTTTCAAGTTTAAATTAAAAGATTATTGCTCAGATACCATAAATATTTTTGCAGTTTATAACTTCAGCGATTCTGAACTGAAAACTAGAATAAAATAAAAACTGGTTTCTTCAATTTTTACTGTAAGGTTTACAGAGACAATTATAATCATCAATTGAAATTGAAATTGATGATTATAATTGTCTCCTGGAGCCAATTTTTTTTTTTTGGCTAAACATCTAAAGTGCGTATTTTTGTGCTAAATTTCCATAGAGAAGAAATAAGGTTTTTATTTTATTTTAATTTTCAGTTCAGAATTGCTAAGTTTATTATGTAAACTGAATAAATATTTATGGTGTCAGAGCAATAATTTTAATTTTTTAATTCAAACTAGAAAAATACCTGAAATTTAAAAATTAGTTTTTTTTGTTAGGTTCTATTACAATTGTCTCCCGGAGCCACCCTTTTTTTCTAAAGTGCGTATCTTCTGTGCTATATTTCCGTAGAAAAGAAATTCTTTTTAAATTTTATTTTAGTTCCTATTTCAGAATCACTTAAGTTATTATGTAAACTGCATAAATGTTTACGGTGTCTGAGCAATAATTTTAATGTTTCAATTCAAACTAGAAAAATACCAGAAAGTTTTAGAATTAGTTTTATTTTTGGTTTGATAAAATATACTCGATACATCATTGTAAGGACATAACTTTATATTGATTTAATAATATCTAGGTTATTGCAAATGTTTAGACTTAAAAAATATTCAATATTATACACCATATATATGTTCAGCATTATACTACCGAAATATTCAGCATTACCAATCAATCATGTGCCAAATACATCAAGAATGAATGAAATAACTGAAATTACGATTCATGAAAACAATAAAATTACAAACAATGAAAAATTAGATGTGACAGAGTTACCTACTCAGACAAAGCCATTAGATACGCCGGATCTTGATTTGTGGAGACCAATCGATTGCTACCGATCGGATGTCTGCTATAATGAGTATAGAGGAGTCTACATTGCTGCTTTGGTAATAGGTGTGGTAATTGGAATGTTCTTGTTGTGGGGAATAATAGTTTTTATATTGTCTTGTTTTGGGGCCGGCGTTGGTTGCTGCAGTATTTGCTGCCTTATATGCAAAGAATAACATCAATTCTATAAAAAGGAGTTTGGTGAGGTGCTGCAAAACAGTTCGTGGTAGCAAACTGTATAGTAAGTACAAAGGATTGATACAGTTCATTATAAAGGGGAACTAAGTTTCGTCAGATATAGCTGAAAACCTAGTAAAGAACGAGCCACGGCATATAATGTTAAAATCCATACGGCTCCAATGTTTTATTGTTTATTAATTAAAAAAAAACTTTCCGAAAAATAAGTTTTTCAAAGAAAACTGAAGGCCATTTTAAACTTAAGCTCAGGAGATATGGATACCCGTAAAATTCAAACTCAAAGCGACCAGAAATTACTATTAAAGAATAAATGAAACCCAAAACGAACATAAATTAAATAAACAATCATAGCAAAAAATATACAACAAGTAATAATATAAATGAATAAATAGATCTTAAAGCGAGTTATGCTTAGATTGAATATGAAAATCAAGCTTAAAACGAAAAAAATAGTTTGCTATTAAAGTATAAATGAAACTTAAAACAAACAGGGAATTAAATAAACAATCAATACAAACAAACATACAATATATATTAATGTAAATGAATAAATGAATTTTAAAACAAGTGAAACTTAAATTGAATATGCGAATCAAGTTTGAATCGAATAAAAATAACTACAAACAAGAGTTTGAGTATCGCCTCACTGCAGCAGCCTAAAACCTACTGCGTCATTTGCGCCTTACTGAAATATATGAGTCTTGAACAGTCTTGGAAAGCATAAACAAAATCAAATTGAATCTTAAATGTATAATGATATTAATTGTTGAAAGATCAATCAGTTCAAGATTTTTTTTTTTCACTGTAATTTTATTTTCATTTTCAATGCTGTAAGAACTGGAAAAGAATACATTTGTAATATACGAGCAATTCGTTTTCAGTGAAGCGCCAATGACGCAGAAGGCTTTAGGTTTTTACAGTTAAAGAAGGGGGCAGTATCCAAATTTTGTTTGTAGTAAAACTATATTTGTCTTGACTAATCTTGAAAAGAACTAATAAATTAAACTTATTTTTTGACGTAAAATGATATTAATTGCTGAAAGCTCATCAGTTTAAAATTTTACTGTAATTTTAATATTTATTTTCAATGTTAAGTACAAAAGAAAACATTTGTAATATAAATCGTTTTGAGTAAAGCGCCAATGACGCAGTAGGTTTTAGGCTTCTGCAGTGAGGCGATACGGAAACTCTTGTTTGTAGTTATTTTTATTCGGTTCAAACTTGATTTGCATATTCAATTTAAGTTTCACTCGTTAAGATTTATTTATTCATTTACATTAATATAAATTGTATGTTTGTTTGCATTGATTGTTTATTTAATCTCTGTTCGTTTTAAGTTTCATTTATTCTTTAATCGCAAACTATTTTTTTCGTTCTAAGCTTGATTTTCATATTCAATCTAAGCATTACTCGCTTTAAGATCTATTTACTCATTTATATTATTATTTGTTGTATGTTTTTTGCTATGATTGTTTATTTGATTTCTGTTCGTTTTGGGTTTCATTTATTCTTTAATAGTAATTTCTGGTCGTTTTGAGTTTGAATTTTAACAGGTATTCATGTCTCCTGAGCTAAGTTTAAAATGGCCTTTAATTTTCTTTGAAAAACTTATTTTTCGGAAAGTTTTTTTTTTAAATTAATTTTTGTTCGTTTTTGATTGCAAAAAGTTTCAAGTTTTTATTGTATGGGGGGTTTGCTTACTGTCCGATTATTCTTGACTTTAGAAAACGGATCTATTACTTTCAATTGAAATCGAATGAGGTTTTTTTCAAAGTCTATACGAATACCTCTTAAATAAAAACCTTATATATGAACAATAGACAGCTTGCATAACTTGTGGACAGCGATTGACAACAATGAATGGACTGAAAAAATAGCTCGAATAAGGGTGGTTTGACCATTTCACTTGCTGACACAAAGGGGTCATGACTGTTTGGAATTGACCTTAATAGGATTTTGTGTGCCAAAGCAATTTTGCATCTATCACAGAGTATGTATTTTAACCTTATAATTAGATAATTAAAATAGATTTACTATATGTTCTTCCCATACAAAACTTTACCTTATTAAAGTCTTTGGGGGGGAGGCGGAGTAGTTTGCATAAAGAAGAAAACTTTAGCGTAGACAGTGGGGGGAGGGGGAGGGTGAGGTTGGATACTCATCCAATATGGGGCGGAACTTCACTTATCTCCTCCGTTCCCGATTTAGGAGATTAGACAGACTCATTGGGCTGTAGAATGTTGGACCGTTTGAGTTGTGGAAGACGTTAAAATACTCAAAAATACTTTATATTTTCAGTTATTGCAGGATTGATCTCATAGATTGTGGAATGGTGAGCCCCCTGGCCCATCATTTGGGTGAGCCTTAACTCATGATATGCAATTTTGATTAATTGTTCCGTGTTATGCGCATATATTACTCTATATATTTTATTTTGAGTTGTACTTTTATCGCATTGCGTTCATTTTTAAGCCTTGAGATAAAAACTGAAACCTTAGCGGAGACAGGGGTGGAGGGAAGTCTCCCCCCTCACATGCATAATTGAGCAGCCACAGAAAAAGTATAACAAGTGAAATTAATCTGTCTTTTGAAAATGTCTTTTTTTCAAAAGACACGAACAAAATCGTCTAAAGGAACCTGAAGTGCGATCTCTGACATTTCCGTTGATTCTTTATTCCCGTTACTTTCAGATGTAAAAATTAGAATATTATCGAATGGGTTTAGTCGTCCCCTTCCAGAATAGTTCACCTTTGGAAAACCCACCCCTGGGAAATTCCTCCCCCCTCAAAGAACATTTTCTTTTCCTGTTGATTATTCCCCCGTGTTAAATTCCACCCAGCAGAAATTTCCCAGCCATGAAATATGCTCCCCGAAACATATTCCCCTCAGATAATTTTGGATATTCATAAAAATGGAAGCTGAAATTTCTTCTCAACTTTTTAGAGGAAGCAATGCTATAGCGTTACCTAAGTAAAGAGCCATAAGGGTTCAATGAATTAATACTTATTTATTTTTCCAGGGGCACTTTATTTGGAAGAGATGGTCGCATAAACTTTGGAACGGGGTTCATTGAATTACAAATTAAAATTTATAGTGCCCTTACACCAGGGGCCCCTCCAGGATTTGTTTTTTGCGGGGGGGGGGGCGCAAATTAGGTGGATCTGATAAACTTGTGTTAGCAGCAAGTTTAATTAACGCAATCCTGCGTTAATTAAGTAAATTACATTATTTTAGACTACGTTAGGGGGGGGGTGTCTCCCTCTCCCCTCCCCTGGATCCGCCACTGCCTTACACTCTCTGTTTCTTTCCTTATTAGCGAGGAGAGCAGATGCCCAATAGGTGTGTGTTAATACCAAAACATTCTAACTCTCATTGGGCCTTCAGGTATAAACAGAATTAGTTCAAAGGAAGGGGTGGGGAAAAAGGGCGTGGGGGGGGGGGTTACTTGCCCTTCGATCAATTTTGACTCTTAAGAGCTGGACTAGAACTTCCAATTTCCAATCAAATGAGCCCTCTCTGAAGTTTATACGAGAATCCCTTCCTGCCCCCCTGAGGGGCCCTGGGTGGTTTTGTCGACGCCAGAGTTCTGTTACTTAACCTTTCAACTATTTTTAACAAAATTTTTATCTGATGCATTTAGGGCGTGGAGGAGGGGGGGGGGCTAGTTGCCCTCCAATCTCTTTTGACTCTTAAAAAGTGAACAAAAACTTTCAATTTCTAATCAAATGACCCCTCTCTGAATTTAGACCAGCATCCGTTCCATAAGAAATAATATGAAGGATTTGGAGAATCCTTAAATTACAACCCTTGCCCTGAGGGCTGTGGGGGAGTTGTCATCCTCAAAGACCTAATTTCCAGACATTAAAACTACGTTTAATAAAATGGCATTCTCAAAATTTTCATTGGATTTGTTTAGGGAAAAGGTGGGCGTGAGAGGGGGGTTAGTTGCCCGTAAATCACTTTCGACTATTAAAAAGGGCACTAGCCCTTTGAATCGCCAATCAAATGAGCCTTTTTGAAGTTTCTACGACACCGCCTTCTATAAAAACCATATATGTCCCCAGGGTATAACTTAAAACCCTTGCCTTGAGGGTTTTGGGGGAGTGTCCTCCTCAAAAACATATTTTCTATCTGAAAATCAACTACGCTGAACAAAATGGCTATCTCAAAATTTTGATTGGATGTGTTTGGGGGAATGATGGGCTTGGTGGCGGGGGGGGGCTTGTTTTCCTTCAATCACTTTCGACTATTAAAAAGGGCACTAGCCCTTTGAATTTTCAATCGAATGAGCCTTTTTTGAAGTTTCTACGACAACGCCTTCTATAAAAACCTTATATGCCCCCAGGGCATAACTTGAAACCCTTCCCCTAAGGGTTGTGGGGGAGTCTCCTCCTCAAAAACATATTTTCTATCTGGAAATCAACTATGCTGAACAAAATGGCTATCTCAAAATTTTGATTGGATGTGTTTGGGGAA
>JAQQPU010003951.1:0-17853 GCA_029168905.1 Artemia sp. Kazakhstan ARC1039 | reverse complement strand
GGGCTAGTTAACCACCAATCACTTTCGACTATTAAATTGGTCATTAGCCATTTGAATTCCTAATCGAATGAGCTTTTTCTGAAGTTTCTACGACAACTCCTTCTATAAAAACCTTATATGCCCCCAGGGCATAACTTGAAACCCTTCCCCTAAGGATTGTGGAGGATTGTCCTCCTCAAAAACATATTTTCTATTGTACCATGAGTAAAATGCAATGTATTTAAAATACCAAAATAAAGGTCCTTCTTTCTAAAGATAATTCCAATTTTCTATAATTAAGTTAAACCTAGTTTCAAAAATGAAGTCCTCAATCAGCAAAGAGAAAAAGTGCAGTCACCCCAGACAAAGAACGGCACTATCCAGGCTAAGATTTCGCTAAGAGAGTAAGAAATAAAAAATATGCTACGTACAATATTTCTAAGGAAGTTTAAATGGCAAAAACCGTGTGAACGCTTAAATCATCAGAAATATTTAAAAGAATTTATTGGACGAAAGGTTCGCATCCTTGAACCACTCGGGCCAATTGTGAGCCAGTCCTCACGGCGCAGTACTGAAGAGCTATGTTTAATAGTGCTTTTTAAGATTAGGGTAGAAGGGTAGAAGTGCTTTTTAAGATTATTCGTAAATCAGATTTGGAAGGATTTGTAAATCAGAGTCAAAACCACTCAGACGAAATTCTTATATTCTTGTCACTGTTATTGTCATTTGAAGTGACCCATTGCTGTGCACCTAAGTATGTAAGTTCAATAAATCTATTGCCTTTTTTATCTGTGTTCATTTCATTTTATATGTCTGCATCTAGTCTGATAATAGGTAATTAGTTCGCATGTCTCCAAGGTAAATGCTCCCAGGGAATCGGATCTCCAGATAGCTCGAGAAAAAGAGGTCATGTTTACATGGTTGTACATTTTATTTTCACCCAATAATTGAGCGTGGCGCAGGCCTTGTTGGCACAATCTCCAGCCTATAAGCGGCGCTATCGGAGAAATTACAAGGTGTAATTTCACGAACTTTGGGCATAATATTGCCTTTGACGCGGTCGGTATTTAGTACCACATTTAGTATAGCCAGCCTATTTTTCCATCGCCACAAATACCAAAAGTTGTCATCGCTACAGCTTGAAATTACGTTTCTAACCCCTATTAGCCTATAAGTATCTATGTCTCCGAAGTCATACATTTGATTTAGCCACCAATTTTTCATACCTACAAATACCAAATTCTTTCATCGCTACAAATGGCGCGAGTCGGAAATTGGAGGAAAACTGTGAACTAATTAGGCCATAAAAACTTCGTAATTTAAATTTAATTATTGGAGAGATACAGACATATAAGCAAAGTGATTAGGCCTATTGCCGCTAAGCTACGACAGGAAAACCCTTATATCTCATAGGAGATAATAGCCTCCCCCAAAATAGGATAAGTAAAAAAATAAAATTTATTTTACAATAATTAAAACGAAAAAATAAATGGACGAACTTAATGATTTATTAACAGTGCAAAAGTTAGTCGCGAAAAATATAGAAATAGCAAAATCTATACTAGAGTACAATGGTCAATCAGATATTCACGAATTTAATATCCAATTGACCCAGTTCGTACAACTAACAAAAACAGACGTTGGAGCGTTAAAAGAAATGCTCCTGCTACGATTAAAAGGCCAGGCCTTAACCTTTCTAAAACAGATCGAACATACCATAGGCAATAACGCCAACTTGCCAGTAAATACGGTTGATAACTTGTTAAAAGCATTCAAAGATAGGTTTATAGACACCAGTTTCATAAATAAATTAAAACACGGAGCAGTGAGCTTTGACTTTTCACAGAATATAAGATAATACCTTGATAATATACGCATTTCTGTAGAGGCAAAATACGGAAGTCATTCAGGACAACTCTATGAAAAAGTCATGCTAATTACCTTTTTGCAAGGGCTACCCCCAAAACTATATATAGTGGTAATATCCAAAAATATTCAGACGTTGGATCTTGCAGTTCAGGAGGTAGACCGATTGATCGAAGTTGATACGATGGTCGCTAATCATAGTAAAGCAAAAATAAATAGCCTAGGTGATTCAAACGCGAACCTAATCTTCAAGGGCGATCAGGCATCCCCCAAGTTCTTTTCAAGGGATAACTCCCCAATACCACAAAGAAATAGAACGCAAGAACCCGCTAGGCAGAAAACAGTACGTTTTCAGCCTATTAAACAATCTAATTACGGAAATAACCCTACAATAATAAGGTGCTATAATTGTAATCGTGTCGGCCATATCGCGAGAGAGTGCCATTATGTCCCCAATCGCATACCAAGAATTGCTGTCGGTAATACGCAAAATTACGGCAACCTTTTGTTCGGAAGAACAAATTTTAGCACCGGTCGTGCAATAGACTATAGCCAGGGGGGATTGCGCCAATCAGTACCTTATAATGCGTACCAACAAAATTTGTATAACCCTCCCCCCAACAGACAAATTAATTACCGATTTGAAAACCCAAATACTCGCCAAGGCCAATATAATGCAAGAATGCCATATAGAAATCACGAAAATTTGCCGATGGGAAATGAAAATTTTGCAAGCCAACGGCATTGGCAGTCGACGCCAGCAAGCGGCACCGACACGAGACATCCACGTTACCATAATAATACATGGCGAAGACAGACAGACGTAAATCAATTAGATATGCCTACGGAAACTCATACATCTGAATATCTATTACAGGCACCGACACATGAAATAAATCCTCAGGGAAACGTTTCAGGCCCCTCAGAAATAGAAATTGGACCTAGAGGGTGCCCGGAATATTTAATAGGTCCAAGACAATATTAGTGCCGCCTTGTAGTGATATTAATAACAAGTTACCTATATTTAATGATTTTTGTGTAGAAAATGTTTATTTTAAGGCTTTGATTGACTCCGGTGCAACAATTAGTATCATAAACTCTTGCGCATTTAATATGTTGCCTCTGCATATTTGGCGACAGAAGAACCCTAATAATCCCAATTTAACGAGCGTGACAGGCCATAATTTGGACGCAAAAGGTTCAATTTGCCTAAACGTAAAAAGAGACAATAGGACCTTTATGACAAATTTTATTATATGCGATAACTTTCCATATGAGGCTATTATAGGCGCAAATTTTCTAAGGTCTAATAGAATACTATTAGACGTAGCAAATGAGAGGCTTGTCTTCCCAGCTAAGGTAGGAGAAGAAATTTCTACCCTAAGAAGTCGTAACAGAGGTTACGAAGACAACGTAACAGTAAACAGAATTTCTGGTGGTATAATGTCGCAATATTTTGAACCTCATGTCTCGCAAAGACATGGCATAATTGGAAATTTGTTCAATTACCCTGAAAGACATTTCAGAAATGAAGTAAATTTAAATAATAAAAGTATTGAATCTGCGAAAATAAAAATAGGAGATATGCGATAATACAGGTCAAACGAAATTAAGAAAATAGCGGAATTATGGAAAAACATAGTAAAACCCAACGTGACGCCACAAGATGCCGCAATGGCGCAGCATAGCGCCAGTATGAATCTAATAAACAATGAAAATAAAGAGAAATATTACGGATTCGCGATAAGGAAAACAAAATTCCCTCCCTAAACGATGCAAAAAATTCAAATATCACAGATGATTGAGCCAGTGATTAGCAAATCAGAAATATGGTTTGCGACCCCATCTGAAATACCCGAAAATCTGCTATGCGAGGAACAGATTATATCTTATGACAAAGGAGAAGGTTTTATTTGGGTAACTAATAATCACGAAAATGATACAATTATAATTAAAAAGGGGACGTGTTTAGTTCAAATCCAGGTTTTAACGGAGAATGATTTAAATAGATGGGAAAATTCTAAAAGAAACCTAGTTAACGGTATCAAAACTTCAAATAACAAATATCCTTTAACTAAATTGCAATTTTTAAACAAATTTAATATGGATCATATTACGAACTTGGAACTTAAGAAACAATTATGCGAATTATCATGGAATTTTAAGGATGTATTCTCTGCATCTGAAGATAACATCGGGCTGATACCGTTTTATGAACACTCAATTCTAACGACAGGTAATCCCGTAGCAAAACAGCCATATCGTGTGCCATATAAGCACAAAATGGAGATCTTAGACTCGCAGTAGATTATAGAGCCCTCAACAAACAAGTAGTTAGCGATAAATTTCCTCTACCAAGAATAGATGAAATTCTTGACTCAATTTCAAGCAAAAACAAAAATTTTTACTTCTTTGGACCTTACCCAAGGCTACCACCAAGTGAAAATAGCCGAAAAGGACGTCCATAAAACTGCATTTTGAGCATCCGAATATGGTTCATATGAATACTTAAGAGTACCATTTGGGCTTAAAACAAGTTCAAGCGCGCTATGTAGACCCCTACTGCACCTGTTAAGAGGATTAAAGAATATAATTCATTTTGTTGATGATGTTATATGCGTGGGAGAAAACACTGAACAACACTTAGCAACATTAGCTAAGGTGTTCGAGAAGTTCAGGCAAGGCAATTTAAAATGCCGGCCTGAGAAAGTAAATTTATTTCAACCTAAGATTAAATTTTTAGGAGTAGTAGTAACCCAGGGAGAGATATCCCCAGACCCTGATAAAATAAAATGTGTTGAAAACCTCAAGCCCCCCAGAACTATGAAAGAATTAAGGGGAATTTTAGGTCTTACTGGCTACTTTAGAAAATTCGTACGCAATTACGCCCAAATTGCGAAACCCCTCACGGAATTAACTAAAGGGAACTCCCATAATGTTACCTGGTCCCAGGAAGCTCAAACGTCCCTAGACCGTCTCAAAAAGGCACTCACTTCTGAACCAGTATTAGCACTCCCTGATTTCGAAAACGGAAGATTTGTGGTTGCAACGGATGCTAGTTCAAAAGGCATTGGCGCAATTCTTTCGCAAATAATCCCGGTAGAAAACCCTAATCCTCTAGAGGGAACGCCTAAACAAAAACAAATAGAAAAAGTTATATGCTATTCGAGTAAAACTTTATCAAAAGGCGAAAGTAGTTATTCCGCCACAAACTTAAAATTATTATCTATTATCCACCACTTGGACATATTTAGACATTATTTAATTGGTAGAAAATTTATACTACGATCAGACCATAAAAGCTTGCAGTACCTGCGCACATTTAAAAACCCCACGGGCATTCTAGCAAGATGGATTATGAAAATCCAAGACCTAGATTACGAATTTGAACATTTAAAAGGTAAACAAAATGCAGCTTGTGACATTTTGAGTAGATACTCAGAAAATATTCCGTCGGAAACTGAGGAAAATGAAGTTAACGCTATAAATGCTAAGAACAAACATGGATGTGAGAAAAACAAAGTCAAACACACGGTAAAAGAAAATAAAATTAACTATTGTCCTTTGTCTTTGGAAAATGTAAAAAGAAAGCAAAAAAAAGACGAAATGTGTGTAGCACTAATTGATAATTTTGTGAATGATGATGCATTACCGGATAAATTCAAAACTCTTAGAAAAGAGATAGATAATTTTTACTATGATCTGGATGAAGAAATACTGTGTAGAATTGTGACTGCTGAGACAAATAGAAACCAAACCTCGATAATACCTGTGTTACCACAAAACTTAATAGGGCCTGCATTTGAATATTTTTTTTCGGATACAGGTGGACATTTAGGAGTTATGAAAACGTTCCATAAGTTAAAACAATATTTTTACGTCAAGTCTGCAATGAAAAAACTTAAAGAATTTGTAAGTACATGTGAAGCATGTAACTTGAGGAAAATCCCCCCAGCTTATCCAAATCCTACAATGGGAAGGGTCCCGGTAGCAAAGTACCCCTTAGATATTATCTCATTTGACCTATACGGAACAAGCGGAGCCTTGCCTGTTTCTAGCAGAGGCCATACTTGTATTCTTTCGGTTATAGATCATTTTTCCGGATTTACCTTTGCAAAAGCATTAAAAAATCAAGGTGCTTATGCCACAAGTAAGGTGTTAGCAAAATTATTTTTACAATTTGGAATTCCTAATAAAATTTTGAGTGACAACGGGAGCAATTTTGTTTCAAAAGTAACAAAAGACTTAATGAGTTTTCTTAATATAGAGAAAATGGTGACAGCCCCGTACCACCCGCAAGCTAATGGTAAAATAGAAAACAGGCATAAAATATTTTCGAAGGTATTAAGTATTTATACAAAAGACAATAGGAGCGACTGGGATAAATTCTTACCTTATTTAACTAACGTAATCAACACTGCTTATTCCGAAACAACCAAAGACAATCCATTTTATTTACTTTTTGGTCGTGATTTTAGAATCCCGTATGATGAGATTATTGAATCTCGGCAGTATTATAACAACTCAGAAGATTATAAACAAGAATTCATAAATAGGATGAGGAAAACTTATAAAATAGTTAGGCAAGAGCTGGAAAAATGTAAAATAAACCAAGAGCTAAGAAACCAACCCAAAGTCAAGGGGAGTATAGATTTCAAAGTAGGAGACTTCGTTTACCTAAAGAACGAGGCAAAAACGGAAGGAAAAAAAACTTTCCAACAAATATTCTGGACGTACAGAATAGTCAAAAAGTACGATAACGAATATCCTTTGAAATGGAAAACCCCGATAGTGGAAGAACTTACAAGGCGCATGTTAGCCGAAAAAAAAGCCAAATTTCCAGAGAGATGGGTATCACATCCCTCCTCTACTGATTCGTCAGATGCAAAAAATGAGCCCCCTAGGTCAAGATTGGCAGAGCTAAAACCCTTTAATTTCAAGCAAGACTATTTCGAGAATGACAGTGATGAACAAAACTTCGAAGAATTTTTAGCAATGAAAAATCTAGTTGTTCCTAAGAAAAAATCCCTAATACCAGGATTTTTTCCTGAAATAAAAACGCCAAAAAGTCCAAAAAGTTATTCATCGGCGAGCGCAGGAGTTTTAGATTATACAATATCTCCAAAAACCCAATTTTTCCCCGATAGAATTTCGACCATATGTCCCCCCAAAAGATTTACATACGATATGGTTTCCCCTGCAACACCGATAGAAAGGCCCCTGTCTTTACAGGAAGAATTAAACAGAGCTGTAGAAACCCCCGGTATTACTGTAAAGAAAACTCTTCCCAAAAATTTAACTAAAACAAACCTACGAGAGGCTATGGATTTAATAAATTTTCCCATAAAAACGAGTCAAAGTACATTACGCGACAATAAAACTCCCAAGGATGACCAGCAAGGTCAATATCATGATATAACTGTGTCCAAGGTCAAACCTAAACAGTGGACTCCATGGAGGGAAACCCTAGTGCAAAGAGTGCCCCATCCCCCTGAGGACATGGCATTCAAACAATGGAGGAACCCCGAAAAACTATTGATTCCTCCCAAAGCTCTCAAGAATCTTTCAAATCTCCCGAGTTGAAGACTCAAGACGAGGACGTAGGGAATAAACCTTCTACTTCCAGAGGAGTAGAAATTTACGAAGGAAGGGCAGGTGATACCTCAAAAAGTGCCACCTCTAAAGTTTTAATCCAGATTCGTCGGAAACTAGTTCCGAAGAGTCTGACGGCGAATCAGACCATATAGTAGTTAAAGAAATAGGGAAATCAAAACCGAATTCAGCAGCTGCACACGCGAAGGAAACAAGATTAAAAGGGCGAGAATTTTGGAAAAAACAACACAAAAAGTTTGACTTTATTTCGTTAGAAAAACCGAAAAAGAAAAAACCACAAGAAACAGAGGAGAAAATAACGACACAGTCAGGTAGAACGGTTAAAAAACCTGACAGATGGAAATATCCCTAATTAATGTAAAGACAAATTTCAAATATAATAAATTTAACACCATAATAAATTTAGCAGTGTGCAAGTAAAGTTAACCAAGTCAATATTAATGAAAAAAAATAGGAGTGATGTCAAAACGTCGGCAGTCAGGGAAAAATAACCAAAGGTGGGAAGCTCGTGGTCGACTGAAAACGACAAGTGGTGTTGGACCACGTTTTGTAGGAAGCCTGGGGAGGAACTCAAAGCCCATGCAGCCTTTAATTTGTTGTGGGCGTGCTTGCCCTTGGATTTTCGTTGAAAAATCGACCCATGTCCTAACTAAGATGGATATTATCCAAAACAAGAAATTATCAGTACAGAAGCGTCTAATTATACGAAATATTTTGTCATAGTGCAGATTATAATTGTTTTAGGCCTACACATAAAATAGGATACCAGTGTAATTATGTGCTGCAAGTTTGCTTATTCATGTGTTTCTTACTCGAGAAATATAATGTTTCTTATTTGAGAAATATATGTACCAATAGTTGGCTATTGATACGTTTATATGTAGAATTTCACGGCGGATGTGGAATTATATCTCAATAATAATATGTAAAATTTTAAAACCATTTCATCAGTTAAGATATATGGATTGAAACCCTGTGTATGTCCAATGGCGACTAAGTAAAACCCACAAGGAATTCCCTATTAAGGTGAAGGTGTTTTTCGCTTAACGGATTCTAATAAGACTTTAATATCATATTTATTTATTTAGTGCTGAAGGGTTTGCTCAAACAATAGCCTTCTAAAAAGATATTGATGTCAGTTCTTCATTACGCTTATATTCTTTACCAAGCATCAACTGGAATCTACGCGGGCAAGCTTGGAAATCCTGCATCTAATTAAATTATTCGAAACGCGAATATGAGGCACCAATGTTGACTTATAATTACGGAAAGTCCAAGAGAAGAACACGGGGAAACAGCTGAAATGCAGAGGTTAAACCCGGAGCCCCATGAGAACGTCTAAGCCGAGAAATAGGGAAGACATTACAAAACGACTAGGTATAGAGGTCTCCACTCGTCCTTGTTACGTCTTGTTCCCTTATTGTAGTATCGTTTACGTAAACCCGTGTGGTTACGACGCTGCAACATGTGTTTCTTAAACAGCACGGACGTGCGTGAACAATGCTGGCATGAAATATGTTGTAAAATTAGACCTAAAATAAAATTAACCATGTAGCATAAACTCTGTTTAAATGATTATTTTAAATCTATTGTAAAATTAACTGAGTATTGAAAGAAGTTAAAATAAAGTGTTTGTAGTAGTGTAAATTAGAAAGTATAACAAGAGACCACACTTAAAGTTGAAGGATTAATATTTTATGATGTCGTTAGGCTATAACAACTTAGAAGAAACTTCTATGTATTGAATTTCCCAATGGGAACTATGTTGTTTTATTATAACCCAATCAATGCATGACTTATTTGTACCATGAGTATTTACTTCAAAGAACGTGTGACTCTGCCTCGTTATTTTTATTACAGGAAGTAAATGGACACATTGGTTATCGAGCATTACAATGAGCTGCCCAGTACAGATACAACCTAGTAGCATCTATTTTCATCATATCTCAACCAACGAAGAGTACTCACCATAGACTCCAGGCAATTTTCATCCCAACTTCGTCTACGAAAACAACAGTTACCTTTGATCGTTGTTTCTTCGACCATGAACCATATTACGTATCAGGTAACACTACATTTGAATCTCAGTATCCAGTGCTTTAACGAACTATATAATCACATAAATGCTGAGAAACCCATCGGTCAGTACAAGATATAAATACATAGATATCGCCTTTGATACTCACTATGGACCCCAGAATCATTTGACAGTATAGTGATGATATTCGAAGCTAAATGGTATTTAACGATATTTGAAGTTAAATGATATTTAAAAGACATTTGAAGATATTTGAAGTTGAAGTCAAAGACAATATGTTAAAAGAATCACTATAGTTTGATGACAACCCGTTCCAAATCCAAACTTCAATTACCCGTGATTAACCTAGGAATCACCGCAAAGGCTAATCGACGCAAGCCATGAGCTAACAATTTTATAAAAGGCACAAACGAACAATTTTACGCGAGAATACATTCTCTATGTGCCTCAAAATATCCTAAAAAATGATATGCTGAGAAGAAATACGCCAACACCTGTAGTGTGAACCATCATTTCCCAGTTGACTATTAGAGAAAACTTGTCGTGTGAAGACAACCAGGCTCGTACTGTTCCATGAAGAAACCATAACGTAAATGCTTAAAAATTTTTGCCAAGACAAAAAGAGTGAAGGACAATATATTACAACAGAAGGATTGAGTACATTAAAGACTCGAAGGTGATGAATAGATGTGAATCTACATATGTTACTTCCTAATAACTTTGATAATTCAAGAATCCCAATAGTGAAGGTGTTTTAAAATTACCAGTGAACATAGTAAACACAATATTGTGTGTTTTAAATCGTTTTTGTATGTAGTGTTAGATGTCCAGATAGTTATGTGTAGCGTTGTCAAGCTATTCATTTAATTTAGCGTAGATAGAAAGTAGTGTGCCATATAGACACCAAAAAAAAGTGAATTCAAAAAAAAAACTAATGTAAAGGTAGAATAGCCCCAATCTTGTTGGAAATGTAAAAGTAATCAGTGTTAAATGTAGAAAAAAAATCTTTAGTATAGTAGCTAGCCTAGAACCATGAATAATCTTAGTCCGGTAGATGAATTTTAGATAGGGATGTAGAAAAAAAAGAAAAAGAAAAGTAATAGAGAAAATTTTTAGCACTCCTGATTAAGCCATAACATAAATATAAAATAACTGTGTAGAAGAAATAGTTAATAAATGGCAAACATTTAAAAACTCAAAGGCGAGCAGTTACTAATGACGGGGCGTCATTAATTGATGGGAAGGGTGATATGTACCATGAGTAAAATGCGATGTATTTAAAATACCAAAATAAAGTTCCTTCTTTCTAAAGATAATTCCGATGTCCTATAATTAAGTTAAACCTAGTTTCAAAAATTGAAGTCCTTAATCAGCAAAGAGAAAAAGTGCAGTCACCCCAGACAAAGAACGGCACTATCCAGGCTTAAGATTTCGCTAAGAGAGTGAGAAATAAAAAATATGCTACGTACAATATTTCTAAGGAAGTTTAAATGGCAAAAACAGTGTAAACGCTTGAATCATCACAGATATTTAAAAGAATTTATTGGACGAAAGGTTCGCATCCTTGAACCACTCGGGCCAATTATGAGCCAGTCCTCACGACGAAGGACTGAAGAGCTATGTTTGATAGTGGGCTAGAAGTGCTTTTTAAGATTATTTGGAAATCAGATTTGGAAGGATTCGTAAATCAGATTCGGAAGGATTCGTAAATCAGAGTCAAAACCACTCAGACGAAATTCTTATATTCTTGTCACCGTTATTGTCATTTGAAGTGACCCATTGCTGTGCACCTAAGTATGTAAGTTCAATAAATCTATTGCCTTTTTTATCTGTGTTTATTTCATTTTATATGTCTGCATCTAGTCTGATAATAGGTAATTAGTTCGCATGTCTCCAAGGTAAATGCTCCCAGGGAATCGGATCTCCAGATAGCTCGAGAAAAAGAGGTCACGTTTACATGGCTGTACATTTTATTTTCACACAATAATTGAGCGTGGCGCAGGCCTTGTTGGCACAATCTCCAGCGCTATAAGCGGCGCTATCGGAGAAATTACAAGGTGTAATTTCACGACCTTTGGGCATAATATTGTCTTTGACGCGGTCGGTATTTAGTACCACATTTAGTATAGCCAGCCTATTTTTCCATCGCCACAAATACCAAAAGTTCGTCATCGCTACAGCTTGAAATTACGTTTCTAACCCCTTTTAGCCTATAAGTATCTATGTCTCCGAAGTCATACATTTGATTTAGCCACCAATTTTTCATACCTTCAAACACAAATTCTTTCATCGCTACACTATCTGGAAATCAACTACGCTGTACAAAATGGCTATCTCAAAATTTTGATTGGATGTGTTTGGGGGAATGATGGGCGTGGGAAGGGGGGCAAGCTAACCTCCAATCACTTTCGAATATTTAAAAGGGCACTATCCCTTTGAATTTCCAATCGAATGAGCCTTTTTTGAAGTTTCTATGACAACGCCTTCTATAAAAAACCTTATATGCCCCCAGAGCATAACTTAAAACCCTTGCCCTGAGGGTTGTGGGGGATTGTCCTCCTCAAAAACATATTTTCTATCTGGAAATCAACTGCGCTGAACAAAATGGCTATCTCAAAATTTTGATTGGATGTGTTTGGGGAAATGATGGGCGTTGGGGAGGGGGGGCTAGTTGCCCTCCAATCACTTTCGACTACTAAAAAGGGCTCTAGCTCTTTGAATTTACAATCGAATGAGCCTGTTTTAAAGTTTCTACGACAACGCCTTCTATAAAAACCTTGTGCCATTTTATGATAAAAACCAGTGCCCTTTTTAATAGTCGAAAGTGATTGGAGGGTAACTAGCCCCCCTGACGCCCATCATTCCCCCAAACACATCCAATCAAAATTTTGAGATAGCCATTTTGTTCAGTGTAGTTGATTTCCAGATTGAAAATATGTTTTTAAGGAGCACCCTCTCCCACAACCCTCAGGGCAAGGGTTTTAAGTTATACCCTGGGAGCATGTAAGGTTTTTATAGAAGGCGTTGTCGTAGAAACTTCAAAACAGGCTTATTCGATTGCAAATTCAAAGGGCCAGTGCCCTTTTTAATAGTCAAAAGTGATTGGAGGGCAACTAGCCCCCCACCCCACGCCCATCATTTCCGCAAACACATCCAATCACAATTTTGAGAAAGCCATTTTGTTCGGCGTAGTTGATTTCCAAAATAGAAAATATGTTTTTGAGGAGGACACTCCCCCACAACCCTCATGGCAAGGGTTTTAAGTTATGCCCTGGAGGCATATAAAGTTTTTCTAGAAGGCGTTGTCGTAGAAATTTCAAAAAAGGCTCATTCGATTGGAAATCGAGACTTATAGTTCCCTTTTTTATATTTGAAAGTGATTGGAGGGCAACTAGCCCCCCCACGCCCATCATTCTCTCAAACACATCCAATCAAAATTTTGAGATAACCATTTTGTTCAGCGTAGTTGATTTCCAAATGGAAAATATATTTTTGAGGAGGACACGCCCCCACAACCCTCAGGGCTAGGGCTTTAAGTTATGCCCGGGGACATATGAGGTTTTTATAGAAAACGTTGTCGTCGAAACTTCAAAACAGTCCCATTCGATTGGAAATTCAAAGGGCTAATGCCCTTTTTAATAGTCGAAAGTGATTGGGAGGCAACTAGCCCTCCATTCGGGGAGAAACTTGAAATGTAAAAAATTAAATTAAAGAATGAACTGCAGTCCATTGTAACTGAAGTATTAAAAGGAATCATTGTGTAGATGATTGTTTTAGTTATATTTCATAAGAAACCATCATAAGCAAAAATTTCCCATACCAGGAATTGAACTCGAGCCAATGGGGTGACAAGTAGCTATCCCAACAACTAGACCATATTAAAATATCTAATTTCTGAAGTTTTAGTTAAAGAACAAATTATTGACTTAGTTAACTGCCTGATTCCTTGAGGATCGTCTCTTACTATTCTAAAAAAGGAAAGCCATAGGGTTTTTCCTGTTTGTAATCCAGGTTGCAGTGGTAGCTACATAAACATCGATATAGTTCATCATAAATGGTGTTAGTCAATTAGTTATCAATAGAAGTGTTGATTAGACTTTAACTTGACAAACGTGTAAAAATTGTCTGTGGTAGGAATTGAACCTGCGACCTTATGATTAGAACTTCAGCACGCTATGCACAATGCCCTGCAGGCTTTCAAGTTTTTCTATATGCAAAATATGGAATTTCGTCTTTTTTCCCGAAGAAAGATCACGATTGTGTGTTTATTTGTTTGTTTGTTTTCCCCCCAGGGCTGATCGTATCAACCCAGTGGTCCTAGACTGTCGTGAGAGGGTTCATTCGAACTGATTTAATTAAAGGATTAATACAGTTCAATATAACTAGAGACTATGTAAGTTCCATCGGATTTTGCATAATCAAACAGTTCGTGGTAATGAACTGTATAGTAAGGGCGACTCGTCTCAATAGTAACCGAAACTAAAAAAAATGGAATTTTAATATCGATAGATACATCAAAAGAATCAGATTTTTATGCTGATCTTTAATATTTAAGTTTCATCAAGTTTTGTCTTACTCGTCAAAAGTTACAGGCTTGGGAAAGTTTGCCCTTTTTTCGAAAAAAAGGGAAAACACCCCTGAAAACTCATAGAATCTTAATGAAAATCATTCCATCAGTTTCAGCCTATAAGAGAGCCTTATTGTAGAGGTTTATAGCTCCTATCTGCAAAAATGTTGAATTTGGTTTAATTAAAAAAGGCACTAGAACTTTTAATTTCCGTTTAAATGAGCCCTTATGTAACATTTTAGGACCACTGGTTCGATACGATCACCCCTGAGGAAAAGAAAAAAAAACAAATAAACACGCATTCTTGATCTTTCTTCTGGCAAAAAATCCCAAATCCCACATTTTTGCAGATAAGAGCTTGAAACCTCTACACTAAAGTTTTCTGATACGCTAAATCTGATAGTTTGATTTTTGTTAAGTTTCTAAGTTTTGTAGGGGTTGTTTCCCCCTTCTTTTGAAAACAAGGGAAATTTCCTCAGACTCGTAACTTTTGATAGGTAACATTAAACTCGATGAAACTTATGTATTTAAAATCAGGGTAAAAAATTCAATTCTTTTGATGTATTAATTGGTATAAAAATTTATTTTTTTTTAATTTTCGGCTACTGTATAGTCGAGTCGCTCTTACTTACGCTTCTTTAGAGCTGCTGCTTTCTAATCCTGCTTATATCGGGTTTTGTCAATCAATTTGAGAACGACTTTTTTTCTCATAGTACTCTTTGTATGTGCAAGAAACCTGTTTGGATCAACTTTCATATCTTACCTTTTCCTGTTTTTTTTCTTACTTGTGAAACCATTTCAATAAATAATTTTCTTAAGGAAATAAATATCACCAAACAATTCGTGTTTAGTTCTTGTATCAAGTAACAAAAATCTAACAAAAAATACAACTAGTTTTAAAATTTTCAGGTATTTTTCAAGTTTAAATTAAAAGATTATTGCTCAGATACCTTAAATATTTTTACAGTTTATAACTTCAGCGATTTTGAACTGAAAACTAAAATAAAATTGATTTCTTCAATTTTTACAGTAAGGTTTACACACAATTGAAATTGAAATTGATGTTGTCTCCTGGACCCAAACTTTTTTGGCTAAACATCTAAAGTGCGTATTTTTGTGCTTAATTTCCGTAGAAAAGAAATATGTTCTTTTATTTTATTTTAATTTTCAGTTCAGAACTGCTAATTTTATTATGTAAACTGAATAAATATTTATGGTGTCCGAGCAATAATTTTGATTTTTTAATTCAAACTACAAAAATACCTGAAATTTAAAAATAATTTTTTTTTTGTTAGGTTCTATTACAATTGTCTTCCCGAGCCACCCTTTTTTTCTAAAGTGTGTATCTTCTGTGCTATATTTCCGTAGAAAAGAAATTCAATTTTATATATTTTTTTGTTCCTATTTCAGAATCACTTAAGTTATTATGTAAACTGCATAAATATTTATGGTGTCTGAGCAATAATTTTAATGTTTCAATACAAACTAGAAAAATACCAGAAAATTTTAGAATTAGTGTTATTTATGGTTTGATATAATATACTCGATACATTGATAAATAATATCTAGATTATTGCTAATGTTTAGATTTAAAAAATATTCAATATTATACACCATGTTCAGCATTATACTACCGAAATATTCAGCATTACCAATCAGAGTTACTACAGAGCCCTCAGAGCAAGGGTTTTAAGTTATGCCCTGGGGGCATATAAGGTTTTTATAGAAGGTATTGTCTTAGACACTTCAAAACGGGCTCATTCGATTGGATATTCAAAGGACTAGTGCCCTTTTTTATAGTCGAAACTTATTGGAGGGCAACCAGGCCCCCCAAACGCCCATCATTCCCCCAAACTCTTCCAATCAAAAATTTTGAGATAGCCATTGTTCAGCGTAGTTGATTTCCAGATAGAAATATGTATTGAGGAGGACATTCCCCCCACAACCCTCTGGGCAAGGGTTTTAAGTTATGCCCTGGGGGTATGTAAGGGTTTTTATAGAAGGCGTTGTCGTAGAAACTTCAAAACAGGCTCATTCAATTGGAAATTCAAAGGGCTAGTGCCCTTTTTAATAGTCGAAAGTGATTGGAAGGCAACTAGCCCCCCCCCCACGCCCATCAGGGCAAGGGTTTTAAGTTATGCCCTGGGGGATAAGGTTTTTATAGAAGGCGTTGTCGTAGAAACTTCAAAAAAGGCTCTTTCGATTGGAGATTCAAAGGGCTAGTGCCTTTTTTAATAGTCGAAAGTGATTGGAGGGCAACTAACCTCCCCCCACGCCCATCATTCCCCCAAAGACATCCAATAAAAATTTTGAGATAGCCATTTTGTTCAGCGTGGTTGATTTCTAGATAGAAAATATGTTTTTGAGGAGGACACTCCCCCACAACCCTCAGGGCAAGGGTTATAAGTTATTCCCTGGGGGCATATAAGGTTTTTATTTAAATCTTAGTCGTAGAAAATTGAAAAAGGGCTCATTCGATTTGAAATTTAAAGGGCGAGTATCGTTTCTAATAGTCGAAAGTGATTAGTGATATTTTTTGTTGTTGTTGTTTAGACCAGGGCACTTCGTATCGAAGGAGTTGTCGTGGGAACTTCGAAAGGGGCTCATTCGATTGAAAATAGAACGGGCTGATGCCCTTTTTAATAGTCGAAAGTGATTGGAGGGCAACTAATCCCCCTTCCAGTCCCACCCTCCCATTTGCCCATTATGTTTAAAAACTAAATGTTGCCTTAAGATTAAATCAAAATGCACTGTGATATTGCTAATTCAAAATAAGGCATCTCAGCAGTATCCCAAGAACGACTGAGGGTATTATGTTCAAACTTTAGGGGCTACTTCTGCTCTTAAAATTTAACCAAATCAAAATATCGTAAGTGTAAGTAGAAAGGCCCCAATTGATCGTGACATTACCACGTGGTAGCACCATATATGGGCATAGAGTCCCTAGGGAGAACACCTGTGCTGTCAGTCCCGATCCCACACCATATATGGGCATGGAATCCCAAGGGACTCTATGCCCATATATGTTGCTACCACGTGGTAATGTCACGATCAATTTATGGATGTTTTATGGTTTTTGTCAATTGATTACATAATATCTCCGACGAGTACAGCAATTTATGGATGTTTTATGGTTTTTCTCAGTGAGAATGAAAAAACAGGATTTTTCTCACTTTGATGGATGTTTTATGGATGGTTATGAGTGTTGGTCAATTTATGTCTGTTTTTATGGTTTTTCTCTCTGAGAATGAAAAACAGGATTTTTCTCACTTTGATGTCTTTCAAGGTCGATTTATTTGTTGTTTCCAAGTGCATTGTCTCCGGGGCGAATGACACATGACACGACACATGACACAGACACAGACACACAATGGATTTCTGAGAAATTGATTACATAATCGGTAGAAACCTATCAGGAGCTCGTGACGGGAGTCCATATATTGACATAGAATGACGTAATCGACTAGGACAAATGGATTTCTGAGAAATTTATTACATAATCGGTAGAACCCTATCAGGAGGTCATGACGGGGGTCCATATATGGGCATAGAATGACGTAATCGACTAGGACAGTTGGAATATTTCAGTAGTGGTTTGTCGTGGTTTACCATTTCACAGTTACATTCTCTTGATTTTTCAAAGTTCATTTTCGATTTCTTTCGTTGAAATGCAAGAGTTGGAATATTTCAGTAGTGTTTTGTCATGGTGTACCTTATCACAGTTACATTCTCTTGATTTTTCAAAGTTCATTTTGAATTTCTTTCGTTGAAATGCAAGAGTTGGAATATT
>JAQQPU010003950.1:4985-19342 GCA_029168905.1 Artemia sp. Kazakhstan ARC1039 | reverse complement strand
ACACACACAGTCCAAAGAGACACCCACAGACCAAAAAAAACTTAAAAAGCCCAAAGAGACACAAACAGTCCACAGAGACACACACAGCCCAAAGAGACACAAACAGCCTAAAGAGACGCACACAGACCAAAAAGACTCAAACAGCGCAAAGAGATACACATAGCCCAAAGAGACACACACAGCCCAGAGAGACTCAAACAGCCCAATGAGACACACATAGCCCAAAGAGACACACACAGACCAAAAAGACTCAAACAGCCCAAAAAGACTCAAACAGCCCAAAGAGCCACACATAGCCCTAAGAGACACACGCAGTCCAAAGAGACGCTAACAGCCCAAAGAGACATAAACAACCCAACGAAACACACACAGACCAAAAAGACTCAAACAGCCCAAAGAGACACAGATAGCCTAAAGAGACACACACAGCCCAAAGAGACACAAACAGCCCGAAGAGACACACAAAGACCGAAAAAACTCAAACAGCCCAAAGAGACACACACAGCCCAAAGAGACACACACAGCCTAAGGAGACACACACATCCCGAAGAGACACCCACAGCCGAAAGAGACACAAATAGCCAAAAGAGACACAAACAGACCAAAAAGACTCAGACAGCTCAAAGAGACACATATAGTTCAAAGAGACGGGTACGTTCGGACGCGGGTCCGTTGAGGCACGTGTACTTTTGATAGAAAACTTCAAGCTAAAGATCCGCCACTACTCACACTTCAAATGTCATCTCTTGGACTATCTGTGGATGTAGTATAGTGGTTGCATGTGTAACTTTCTATCACAAAATTTAGGTAAGAATTTTTTATGTGGTTTTTGAAAAATATTTTTGCTTTGCGAAATTCTACGGTTCTCTTAGGTAAGCAGCTTTTAGATAGCTCATAAGCACTTGACGTACACTATAACGTTTTAGGTCACTTCTAAAGCCTTTATCACTTATAAACGCTTTAAATCACTCATGAGCACTTTGAGTGTTTTTGGTCTGTGTGTGTTTCTTTGGGCTATTTTTTTCTGTTTAATACTAATATTTACTCGTAAATAAAATTAAACCACTTTCGGTAAAGCCATTTAATCAATAAAAGTAGAATTAATATGCAAATTTCGTTTTAATTATTCATGTACGGTGAGCCAAAATCAAAACCTACAGTTATTCAAAAACGTTCAGAAATTAAATAAAAAAAAGTTTTTTTAAACTGAAAGTAGAGCGACATTAAAACTTAAAACGAACAGAAATTATTCTGTATATGAAAGGGGCTGTCCCCTCCTAAACGCCTCGCTCTTTATGCTAAAGTTTGACTCTTTCTCACAACTCTATTTTTTAAAACAATAAAAACTTTAGCTTAAAGAGCGAGGCGTAGAGGAGGGGACAGGTCTTTTCATATACAGAATAATTTCTGTTGGTTTTAAGTTTTAATGCCGCTTCTTACTTTCAGTTATTTTTTTTTTATTTTTTCATTTAATCATCTTCAAGGGAGAGGACTTAGACACTTTCACTGTGTTTGTGATTTGTTCACGGTATGCATTCGAGCATAAGAAAATATTTTTATTATATATTAGTAGCTTGTAATAAACAATTGGAAAGTATTTTATCTACATGGATGAGTGATTTCAAACTTTGGCTAATTGATCTACCTTTTATTCATTTCCTGTGCATGCTAGGATGGGGAAATTCGTATTCATACATGTAGCTACATAACTACTGCTAACAGCTCAACGCAGCACCAAACCACCTGAGGCAAACAACAGCTACGCGCGCTCCTCCTCCATCCCAATCTATTCAAAGCCTCTCTCTTTACATTGTCCCAGGAAGTTCCCATTTCCTTTAAACTTTTCTTTACGACATCCTCCCACCCCAACTACGGACGACCTGCTTTCCATTTAGCCCTAGACGGTTGGCCAAAACGAACAACCTTCGGCTATTGGTCATCCTCCATCCGCATAACATCCCCTAGCCATCTCAACATTTCTCTCATCATAGCCCTAGAAAGCAGAATTGAACCACACTTTCGTACAGCCTACTGTTTTAATACGGTCGGTCATTCAGCCAGGTCCCCGGAACAATCCGTAGACAATTTCTCTGAAAAACATCTAGTAAATCTTCATCCGCTTTTCGGAGCACCCATGCTTCAGAGCCATATTTGACCAATGAATCAATGTAGCTTCTAATATTCTAATCTTAGTTTGTAGACTTATCTTCCTCTTCTTCCAAAAAAAATTTTAACTTTGAAAAAAAAAACACCCTGAGCCTTGGCTATTCTACTTTTAACATCTTCACTGCTCCCACCGTCTTTACTAATAATTAGAAAAAAAAAGTTTTATTTAACTGAAAGTAAGGAACGACGTTAAAACTTAAAACAAACCGAAATTATTCCGTATATGAAATGGGCTGTCCCCTCCTTAACGCCTCGCTCTTTACGCTAAAATTTGACTTTCTCATAACTCTATTTTTTTTAACAACAAAAAACTTTAGCGTAAAGAGCGAGGCGTTGAGGAGGGGACAGCCCCTTTCATATACGGGATAATTTCTGTTCGTTTTAAGTTTTAACGTCGTTCCTTACTTTCAGTTGAAAAAAAACTTGTTTTTTTTATTTAATTTTTGAACGTTTTTGAATTAATACAGGTTTTGATTTTGGCTCACCGAACATGAAAAGTTAAAACAAAATTTGGATATTAATTTTACTTTGATTTGGTTAAATGGCTTTCTCGAAACTTGTTTAATTTTATTTACGAATGTTTTTATTAGTAATAAATATACGTAACTTACGAATTAACTTACGTAATGAACTTCTATATTCATGTATTTTTAATACGTATATTAGGGGGTTCGCTCCCTAGTTAGTAACTTGCTCTTTACGCTAAAGTTCGAATTTTGTTCCAATTCTTTAAAAATGACCGCTTAATCACAAAGGCCGTTAATTAGAATAAATAGCTCTTATGAAAGTACTAAAAAATCTTTGGCTTAAAGAGCGAGGTACTGACTAGGGGGTGAACCCAATCATATATGTAATATTTTCAGTTCGTTTTAAGTTTTGATGTTGCTGCTTACTTTCAGTTGAAAAACTTGTTGTTCTTTTAATTTAATTTCTGATCTTTTTCTAAATAATGCTGAGAAATCCGGCGTCCCCTTCATAGCAATGTCCCTTCCCCCATGAAAACTTCCTTCATGAAAAGATCCTCCCACATAATTAAACTTGATGAAACTTATATACTTGAAATCAGAATTAAAATTTGATTCTTTTGATGTATCTATTGGTATCAAAATACCGTTTTCTAGAGTTTCGGTTACCATTGAGCCGGGTCGCTCCTTACTTACAGTTCGTTACACCGAACTGTTTGATGCTACCAAGGTAAGTGAAGCTGTCCACCTGATCAATCTTTTCGTTGCCCAACGTCAACTTTTCATCTACACTCATTTCTAGCCTTAGTAACTTAGTCTTCTCAACATTAATTTTCAAACCTATTCTAGCACCCTGAACTCGCAAAAGCTCTAAAAGTTCATTCATTTTGCCCACACTTTCATCTAGAATGCTTAAATCATCAGCATAATCTGAGTCCAGGAGAGTTTTTCCTCCCCATTTGATTTCGTGGTCTCCCATTGCCTTTCCTGTGCTCCTTAGGAAAAAGTCCATCAAAATGATCCATATAAAGGGGGATAAAACAGAACCCTGCAGAACTTCTGATTTAAGACGGAACCAGCTACTAACTTCATTTCCTAGCTTAACCGCAGCAGTGTTATTCTCGTACATAGACCTTCGCTAAAGCTCTTCTATCAACAGAATTGAACGTTTACTCAGGCACTTCTCAATTAGTCTAAGAGTAAATAATTGGTCGACACATCCTCTACTTATCCTCAAACCGCACTGTTCTTCTCTCATAACTTTGTCTACAGCATCTCTCAGTAAAGAAGGTATCATATTACTAAGTAGTTTTCAACTTAGAGACCGGACTAATGCCTCGATAACTACCACACTTGCTCTTACCACCTTATTTATACTGTGGTTTAATTAAGGTTTTCCTAAAATCGCTAGGTACTTGCCCTTTTTCAAAAGTCATATTCATAATCTTCAGTAGCTTATTTCTAATCTCAGAGTCACCATATATAAGAAATTCAATTACCACACTGTCAGCACCTGCAGCCTTATTTTTTTAATCCGTTTAGCACTGTCTTCCTAATTTAGTACTAATTCTTCCTGACAAAAAAAAATCTTCCTTCATATCGAAGGTATCACAAACTTTTTCATTTTCTTCTATATCTTTTCCTGCATCTCTATCTTGGTTTAGCACATTCTCGAAATATTCTGCCCATCTCTTTCCTTATCGCTAATTGTGGCCCCGTTCCTATCTTTAACTGGGACAAGTCCAGACTGACTATTCCCTCTCAATTTATTAAAATGCCAGTACAATATTGTACTAATATGCCGTCTAGCTGCATCTTCCAGATCCTCGGAAATTTTATCTGGCCTCCAATTGAAAAACTACATAACGAATATAAATAACTAGCCACAAGGTCGTTGGGACCACAGGCATGAAAAAAAAGTGCCATACTTATTTGTGAGGATCGGAGAAAACTGTTCCCCTCCCCCTTTCAACAAAAACTTAACAAATTTTACCCTCTTTCTTTTGCTGAATAAAAACTGGAAGGTACATAAAACTACTGATAACACATTGCTGACGAAACAGCCGTCCATCAGGAACAGGTACATTACCACAGAAAAGTCATATAAAATCTGTTCAATATTATACATAAATGCCATAAAAAAGATATTATTTGCCTATAAAAGGGCACTGATAAAATTAAACAACCATCATCAATCAGCAATTATTCTTTTGGTTTTGTCACTTTATCGTATTACCATCAAATCTCTTGCCACAATACTAAAGACCCTTTTTTTCGCTCAAAAATTCAAATTTTAATGTTTTAAAGAGAATTCAAAAAAGAAAAAAAAACTATTTTATATACAGATTGTACATAAAAATCTTATGTTACTGACGAATAAACCTTCCCCATGTCGCATTTGTCCACAAGTAGGCGAAATAAAGTAAGTTTTCCAGTAAATTATACAGGAGCTTTGTTCCCAAAACATTAGAACGTTGCTCTAGAAAAAGCCTAAAGACACAGAAATATTCATCAAATAAATATAGAAAATACTATAATTGCAAAATAAAATGAAACATATATTAATATCAACAAACGCATGACTATAACATAGACAAGTGAAAGCATAAACTACGAATAAAAACAAACTCCTAGACATTTTAGATAACAAAAACTAAAGACTCAGCTGTCTCATCAAGTATGGGCTTTAGTTCCAAAATTTTATAGCATGTAGACTGCACGAATTTACTTTTCATTAAAAGACATTATGCAGGGTGTCATTATAAACGAATGACAAATTGATTGACTAAAACCTGGGCTTTGATATAAAGAATTCTCTGTAAACCTTTTTGTTACAGCCATCAGAAAAAAACTTCAAAGTTATGAGAATTTTAACTTTTAAATTTTAGACACTGTGAATATTTCCGAACTATTTACTTTTTCAAGACTTTTTTTTTTTTTTTTTTTTTACACAAGCCTTATAACCTGTTTTTAAAATTCACATCAAACATAACCCCCAAAATATTGGTCAACAATCGATAGCAACAAACATAGTAACGGAATATGCCCCAAGCTGAAACTTTAACACAGCTCATAAATGAAAAGACGAAACGTTACTGGCGACTGAACTTTTATAACACAGCTAATTGGGTAATACCCAAAATATTAGTGGTAAAATAAGTTGACTTCTACTTCCAGAGAACGATTCTCGAAACTAATCAAACTTAGTTGATGAAATTGTTCAAAAAGTACATATAGATGACAATATTTAATCTACTCAAAATCAGAGCAGAACAAGTTTTTGAAACAATGAACAGAAAATATAATAAACGTACATTGATTTTTTACTTTTTAACACTTAATTCGTATGATAGAAGAAAAATTAGATTTTTTTTTGTATTCCGAGTATGATAAATGCACGTAAGCGCGTTTGAGCAGGGACGTGACCTAATTGGCTTTTACAACATTATTTTGTATGTTAAAAAGGTGTTCTTTCATTTTTTGTACTACTCCTTATATTTGGAAATGTTCCTATTAAAGCAAAAGTTAAGATCCAATCTAATACTTAATGACGAAATATAAATAGAAGTGCATATGACAAGGATAGTCAAACTCAGCAAATTGTCTGTCTACTATTTAGATTCTGGGTTAGAACTGGCTTAGATTCTTTCAAATCTAAATCATATACTTTCGGGACTTTCCCTTTTATTTTATATATATTTTCCCTTTTGTTTAAAAAAGCGCCAAATACGATCTTTTTTCTGAATTTGTTTTTCTTTATTTCAGCCCTGAAATTAGATTAAAAAAAATTCCTTCCCTGCATAATAGAAGGACAAGCCTGTTAAAAAACAACACTAAACTTACACACGAACCCCGACTTTGATTCTTCATCTTCACTTGTTTGAACGCATATAAACGTAAGGTACAGCTTTGAAGCGAAAGAAAAACTTATTTTAAAAGTAGTTTAATGAAACTGCAATAGAACAAATATTAACGACAGACTATACTAGTAATTTTCCATTTACAAAAAACGTCAAAGCGAAAACGTGTTTTATTATCGCCCGTGCAAGGTTTTGGCTGGGAAAAGGAAAATGTATCAGTAGCGGTTCTGGCCTCTCTTGCGCTAGGGACAAAATCTTGAATAGCACCCCCCCCCCTGCCTCCCAAAAAATTTCAGGCCAAATTTTAACAAAATATTAGATTATTAACAAAATTTTTCATTTATTCAAATCTGACTTTCCTTACTTTATATGGGAAAAAGAAAAATTTCGGATTCAATTTACTTAAACTTACTGCCAACTGCACCCTCTACTTTAATAAAAATTGAACTTCAAACATTACAAAATGACTATAAATGTCAGATCATTTATTTTAAATTTTGCATCTAAAAAATAACTGAATCCGGGGCAAGTGCCCCTTCTGTTCCCCATAAAATCACTTCTAAAAAGGCTGTACTCTATTTGAAACGTCTAAGAATGATGTTCGGAAATTTCGATGAAAGTTCAGACAAAGAATCGCTTTTGCTTAGCTGCGATCAAGAGTAAGAATTTAGTATTAGGCGAACACGATTAATTTTCTTGAATTAAATAGTAAACTACTAATTTAATACAAGTATTTTTGTTTATTGGGCTTTCTTGACGTTTTTTTTTTTATATTTCAAGTATATTTTCCAGACATATATGCTCATTTAACCAAATACTGTTCATCTTAACCTCTTCTGTTTGAGAATTTCTCAAAAAACATACAATAAAAATACACTAATGGAAAAACAGAATGATGAAATATATTGGGGACAGTCTTCACCTGTGCACTAGAGGACTAAAAATACAAATTTTCCTTCTAATGAGTCGTGTGACACCCCTCCCCCCTCACACAACACAAACAGGGATGATTTTGGTAAAAGCAAATTGAACACACAAAAAATCTAAACCTTTAGTTTAAAATGCGTTTTTATTAAGCATCAAATCGCTTTGGTCCGGATAGGGTAAAGCATTGTTTTTTAGATGGAAAAGTCTTTTAACTCCGTCTCTTTATAAAAGAAAAACAAAGTCAGAAAAGACATGCTACACGCACTAATATCTTTCAGCTAGCCTGTGAGACAACATACATCTATGAGTTTCTTCTGCTGACAACGAATATTATGACACATTAACCTTTTCAATAGACAGCATAAAAAACTTAAATTTTTTCTTAAAAAATATTCACCCGCATCAAGCTTAGTTGCCTCTGACGTCTAAGAGAATGAGCTGTGTCTGGTGCTTAGGAGGATTGGAAGGTGATTTGCTGTATCTATGTAACGATTCCAATATCATCATAAATGAAATATTCTGAAGTAAAAATCAAATTCTCTTTTTGGTTCATTGTTTAAGCAGGAATAAACAGTCTTTGCAAGTTCTGATTAATTTTAAAGCTCAAATTATTTTCTTGCAACATGTATTTCACAGCCACTAGCCCTGGGTTCAAACAACGGTGTTTTTTATCTGATGCAAAACGGCTCATGCACAACGGATTCAGCAATCAAACAAAAACAAAAACGTTCACTAAATGTATATTAAACACAGACGACGGAAAAAGAAAAACTGAATTGAATAGAAAGCAAACCAAGAAAAACCTCACATTTGCTCAACAAAATAAGTTATGTGTTTACTTTGGCATTGCATATTAGGACACCTAATCACTAATAAACAAAATTCCTAAAAATTTCGATTTTTATTATTGAAAATTCTTTTAACTTTAAAACCAAGGCTCGGTGATCCAGCTAAGAAGAAATTTCAACGCAGCTGGTGAACCATCAGATCCGAATATGACGCAAAACGCAAAAACACAGCTGTTTCAACCAAGGATAACACCGATTGTTTTTATATAGAAAAAAATCGATTTTTATTATCAGGTAAACAACTATAATTTATCAAATGAAATCATCTGTCAGTAAAATAAAATAAAACAAATCTTTATGCTCATAATAACTACAAACTCTGGCATAGTGTCAGTCCAAAAAATGAAAATGAAATAACAAGTTAAGATGACGACAGTGTTTCAACTTGTCCTTAGACCAGAACAACTCTCAAAATTTGTTACAAGCTAGGGTTAAATAATTTACTATTTTTTTTATTTTTTTGTAAAATTATAGATACTGAAATAAAACAACATTAAAACCCATATAAGGAACTTGCAGGAAATACATTATACAAAATAAACAGCTAAATAAATTAGAAAAACGTAGAAAACATAAATATTACCGAACAAACAAAAGGACGGGATAACAAAGTATGGATATTAAAGCCCTCTATAGGATTAAAAGATTCTATATGATCACAAGACAGGTAAAATGGAAAACGGAAAGTAATTAAAATACTTTATATTTCACATAAGAAGGTGAGCACTGAAATTTACTGGCAAAAACAAATTCACCAAATTAGGATCAGAAAACAGTAACTAAAGTTAGATTTATTTGGTCTGAAGTGTTGACTCTGATCATACATCAGATTAACAGCATGTTCCTTCATATTAGCTTTTCTATTTTTCATACTTGTGTGACTTTTTACAAAATCAAGTGCAGAAACACTGGACTTTGACACAAAACTAAAAACTACACAATTTTTTTACTCCGATTCTTTTCTTTTTAAAATAGACAAACAACTCCTAGGTCTTGTTCTTTTGTAAAATAATATCTTTTTCATTGCTTAATGACTTCATAAAAACCATTCCACCATAATGGTTCCAATGAGAGATAAACTAATAGCCTCCCTGGCCATAGCCATTGATCCCCTCCTCTTAGCGCCTTATATACCTATAACAGGGCAAAATTTTTAATACAGTGAAATTTGCAATCGTTATTTTCAGAGGAGCACCATTCGATACGTCAGCATAAAAACAGATAATAATGGATTTGATAAAACACAAAATTTTTTTTCTGGATTTAGAAGGAAAAAACAAGATAAACATAATATTCTACAAAATATATCCTCTCTAGACAAGAGTTCATCTTAGTTTAAGAAAAAATGGACACAAGTTATATTTCAATTTCAAATAGCTTTTAAATACCTTAACTTGCAATCACAACGAAACTCCATCAAGATTACAATTTTCTAGATTTACGGTTTAAACCTGCTGCTGATTGAAGGTAATGGTGCTTATAAATCGGTAGTTTTCATGTGAATAGGCGCATAAAGAACATCATCGATGTTCCATTAAATACTCGGCTAGCTACCGGAGAACGAGACTCTTGGAGACAGTTGGAAGCCCCCTCTTTTTACACCTGTTACTACGAATGCAGCCAGAAATTCAGTCCTGTAAATATCATATATCCGGATAGCGATCCCTCCACTCAAAGACGACTCCACAGAATGTCGTTGACCAAGGTGGCATTAACGTGGCCATCTGAAACAGCTAGTCTCTGAATCAACCCGGTTCTAAGCGTCTTTTACCTAAAGGGCTAAACACATTAAGTGTCAATAGTTGGAGTCACTAAAACACATTTTCTTGATGATGGAGAGGACGACATCGATGAAAGGCATACACCAATTTGGTCTGGTAGCAGTCTAAAAACAGAGGTATTGGCCTAGTGATGAGCAACCCCACAAGTAAGGCCCTCCTGTCATTCAAACTTGTAGCATCCAGGCTTCTGAGAGCAAGGGTCAATGAGAAATATGAAAACATAACCATCATTACCGGTTAAGCACCCACAAAACAAAGCGATGAAAAAGATATAGACTGGATCCTATTTTCAACGGATTCTGAACTCTTTTCAATGCCTTCCCATGAATACCTTGTCCTCCTTGTGGGCATAAATGCTAGCATTTTTATTAAATTGAGTGTGACCTACGGAATCTCGCGACTGGGTCTGTAACAGCGAATGTCCTAAATGGTGATCGAGAAAGAGTGCTGAACTGCATTTTGGCCCAAAATCTTACCATTACAAAGACATAATTCCAGAGATCCACCATGGCCAAGTAGATATGATGGATCAATGAAAAGTATATTCAACCACATTGTCATACGACGATAATAGCTGTTTGTCTGTACGGAATTGTCACACCTATCAAAGTGCTGATCTCGGGAACACCAGCCATCGACGGGTTGCGCGAAAATTATTTTGGCCTTAAAGCTACAAAAATAGCCTGTCATCTCGGAAAACTGACACCTAAAACACCAGGAAAGACTTCACTCTGACTGTGAGGTACCATGTCAAAATATCCTACAAATTTGAAGTCCCAGAGCTGTGCGGTGATAGTGAGGGTGCATGGATAGTCTTCAAAGCAGAAATCCTGAAGAATTACCGTCCGATTCTATGTCTACAACAGCTGTTCAGTCTTTTGCACCTTGAAATGATTCCATCAGATTGAAAGACTGCCTTCCATGCGACAGTCTGCTAGAGGAAAGGAAGCAAATTAGAACGCAGCAACCATCGTGGCATAACCCTGATTTTGGTACCCAGCAAACTTTTTACCATGCTGCTCTTCAAGTAAACAACAAGCTACTCCTATCTCCTTTGTCATCCCAAGTAGGTTGGGTGAATTCTGGACTGGTTCACAAGTGAGCAAATTCATAAAATTAGATAACTGGTAGAGAAAACTCCAGAATACAAAAGAAAGCCGTACACTGACTTTATTGATTCCCGATCATCGTCGACAACAGTCACTGTGGCTAATTATTCAATCTGCTGGTAAGACCACAAAAATTGCCAATCTCTTCAAAGAGCTTTACAATAAAACTGAAAGCTTGGTCACCGCGAATGGTCACCCCGTCTCATGTTTCAAGATTATAAATGGTGTTTGGCAAGGCTGAGCCACTCCACTCGAACTCTTCAACTGCGTCATAGACTATGTTATCAGCAGATACTGCGTTAGTGCACCCATTTGCCATCGATTTTGCAAGAAGATTTCTGTCGAAGGTTGACTTTGATGACGATATGGCAATAGAATGCTTAAGTCTCGGTAAGTCCAAAACTGCACTGGATCTCGTGTCTGCTGCAGTAGAGCTTGGTTTAAAAAGAAACTGATCTCAGTAGTGGCTGTGGACACTGCCGAAGCATAAATTTACATGAAGCTCCAATCGTCACGCAGAACAGACCATTCTGGAGACAAATAACGGTACTGATTTCTAGTTCCCTCTAAACCCGCAACGCTGCCGAGCTAGAGCTTCAAGTGAAGTAAATCAAAGATTGATGAAATAAATTGCTTCCAAACATTGCATATTTACTATTTTTGTCAGTTGGCTAAACCATTGTCTCGTTTTATTTATAAATTCACTAATATTTGCCAGGAATGAGAATTTCGCGGGTAAATGGATAAACATAAGATATTCTTCAGTCTAATCCACAAAAATCCTGCGAGAATTCCTAGCCTCTTCCCTTACAAAGAGACCTATGCTGGCTTACTAATGCCTTAGAAAGTTCGTTTCAGCTTGTAGTTTCCTGAAATGGAAATAGAGACAATTATAAGCTCCCAAAGGGCCAAGAAACGGGTATCAGCATTGCCGTAAGGGACTGTATCCAGAGCTTTATCCTTCCCCTTTTTTTGCTACAGGGAATATAATGACCTGGAATTCTTTGACAAACCTCCAAGAGGTTGACAGCCGTTTCCTCATGAACAGATATACTTAATATGCACTTACCATTTTTAAAAGAAGAAACACGAATATTTTGGTTTACTTACTTTTTAACAGCTATTTGATAGATAACCTGGATTTACAAGGAGATAGTACACAATCTATTTTTCTTGAAAGAGTAACACAAAAATTGGGGAATCTACATTCTAATTAAAGTACTCTTGTGTATACTAATATAGTGTTTAAACACTAATTATTATATATTTTCCGGTATAAAAATATTGCTGAAAATGTAAAAAAAAAGTAAGAGGGTAAAACTTCCTAGCTTAAACAAAATATTGATAAAACTAAGCAGAATGAATATGGCAACGACAATACAAAGAGAATTAAAATGACATAGGTTTAGATCTGAAAATGGTAAACTATCGTTTGAAAAAACTAAATCACAACAAGAATTTGGTAATATCCTCAATATAAATGAATAAGGGACTATGTAACTAACATTTGAAGAAACCACTAGCAGTTTTGCATTCTCTAATAGTGACAGTTGATGAGTTGACAGTTATATCAGTGATGCATATTTGATCCACCATTGGGTTTTTCTTATGAAGCTCCTTTAACGACTCAACAACTGTTTCACTATATACAGTTCTTTCATAGTCTGGGTTTTTCAAAATTTCATGTGCTTCTTTCTTTCTTTCACTAAGACATGAAGGGGTAGTATTGACCTCGATCGGTTCAGGCTGAATAGCACGACTTCTTTCAACTGGAATACAGCGTTGCAGTTCAAGTAGAGCCAATTTTGCTGCATGCTCATCTTTGGTATAATTATTTTCGTTCACTGTAGGCGGAGAAACACGGGAGATCTTCAAAATTGGGGACAAAGGTCCACTTGGGCTTCTTGGACTTTTAGCTCTGTCTGTCACTGATATTGTAATCCCCACACGATTTCCATCACTCAATACCTCCGCTTTCCTTTTAGCACCCTCTTCTTTATTTTTCCTCTTTTCTCTATCCTTAGTTTTTTCCTTACTTCGGTCACGACTTTTGTTTCTATCCTTATTTTTATGCTTATGCTTTTGTCTATGTCGTTCGGATCTTTCATGATTATTTTCGGCTTCAGAACTAAAGGAACTATCAGTTGTACTTTTTGGTGAGCACCTATCAATTACTGATGCTATTGGAGAAATACAAACTTTCATTGGTGATTTTCTAATATCATCTTTAGAGGATTTACTCTCTACACTGGGCGATTTTTTTGTATCACTCCGTGGGGAATAACTTCCCTCAAGTCTAATAGGAGAGTTTGAACTTCTTCGAGGCGATTTGCTTTTATCTCTGTGTATTTTATGCGTTTTTTCTGTATCACCATCAATGTCCTTTTTATGTAATTTAGCTTTATTATCTGGAGTTTGTACCTCTTTCTTTTCTTTAGAACTAGGGTCTATTTTCATTTCTTGAGTAAATGGATCAACTTTGTTTTCTTTCAAAATAAGATCAGTTTTATTTTCTTTGGGGATTAAATCGAGAGTATTCTCTTTTGCGATTAAATCGATTTTCTTTTCTTTATGAACAAAATTAATTTTCTTTTCTTTAGGACTCAAATCAATTTTCTTTTCTTTTAGACTAGAGTCAATTTTCTTCTCTTTNGAGGGATAAGCATTATTCTTCAATTCAAAATCCTTGTTATGATCACTACTTCTTTTCACTTCAAGTTCATTTTCCACTTCTTTGATTGTTTTCTCCAAGACTTCAGCTCTTTCACTATCTTTACTTAACTCAGATTTTTCCACGCCAAGTTTTAAAGCTGTGATTTCATCAACACTGTGACTATTTCTAAGACTATCACCAGAGGATGTTTCTCTGATAGGTTTGACTAACTCCCGCGTTTCAATATGAACTTTTTCAACTGAAGAATCTGAATCCATCGGTTTCTGGCTAGTGTCAGCTTTAGTTGTGATTTCGATCTTATCAATTTCTGGTGGTTCATCATCAGATAATTCCGGCTCTTCCACTATTTTTTCAGTATCGAGTCCCTTGTCATCACTACTCACAGAAGAAGTAGAAGCTTTTGGAGTTATCTGAGGAAGCGGAGAAGGCAAAGTTTCCTGAAAAAAAGTACATTAAACGTCACAACCAACTTGAGAGAGAGAGAAAGAAAGAAAGAGAGGGAGAGAGAGAGAGAGAGAGAGAGAGAGA